>NW_021027433.1:813281-831603 GCF_004153795.1 Camellia sinensis
TGACAAATAGAACTGGTGCTCCCCATGGTGCAGTGCTCGGCCTAATAAATCCCTTATCCAACAATTCTTGTAATTGCAATTTCATTTCCCTAAGTTCAGCTGGGGCCATCCTGTAGGGTGTTTTGGAGATCGGCTGGGTTCCTGGCATGATATCAACAGTAAACTCTATCTCTCTATCGGCTAAGTGGCCAGGCAATTCATTTGGGAAGACGTCGGGGAATTCACTAACAACTGGGATGTCGGTTAAATTAGCATTTCCATTCTGATCACCCAGTATACTACACAAGTAACCTCAACACCCTTTCTGAATTAACTTATAGGCCTTAATGGACGAAATCAAGTAAGGTGGGGGCACTACCCCTTTACCCTGGAAAATAACCTCGGCTAGGTTTGGGGGTCTCAGTGTGACACTTTTCGAAACACAATTAATAGATGCATGATTTGCAACTAACCAATCCATTCCTAGTATAACATCAAAATGAGTTATGTCTAGAGGCATTAAATTTACTAACAGTTCAACATTCTCAATCACAACAACACATGCTCTATAAACGGATGCAACAATCATAGATCTCCCAGATGGAGTAGACACAGATAATACATAATCAAGGAGCTCTAGTTCTCTATTAATTTTCTCGGCAAACTTAGCAAACACAAACGAAAGCGTAGAACCCGAATCAATCAACACATAGGCATTTTGGGAGCAAATTAGGAGTGTACCTGACACCACTGTCTCAGCATTCTGAGTGTCTCCTGGTACTAGCGCAAATACTCTGCCCTGTCTCATCTGCCCTTTTCCAACATTACCCTTCTGAACGGAACCCGAGGTATTCTCACCTTTCTTGTTATTATCAGTCTTTGTCTTAGGGCAATCTTTCACATATTGACCCATTTCGCCACATTCATAACAAGCACCAGACGTCCGACGACAGACCCCGAAATGTTGCTTCCCACAATCTGAACACGTCGGTTTAGCATTACCTTCCTGCCTTAGGTTACCGGCGCTGCCCATGTTCGTCTTCTTCTTGGTGCCCAGCTGTGCTCGGCGATTGTCATAGTTCGGTCTCTTTCGCTGGTTCTCTCCCGAGCTCTGGTATCGATTCAGGTTAGCTTCGGCCAGAATGGCTTTGTCCAACACTTCGGCGTAAGTCGGCATATTGTGCAAGTTAACCCGGTCTTGAATCGGTCCGCGAAGCCCACTCTCGAACTTCCTGGCCTTCATGTATTCATCGTTGGCTATGTGAGGTGCAAACCTCACCAATTCAGTAAAAGCGCGGTCGTACTCCGCCACTGTTCGGCTGCCTTGCGTCAAAGTCTGAAATTCAGTAGCCTTGCGGTTTCGGACACTTAGGGGAAAGTGTTTGTTGTAGAACAACTCCAAGAATCGGGTCCAGGTCAAATCTGGATTGCTTTCTCGAATCATCATCCACCATCTGCGAGCGTCATCATCTAACGTAAATGCTGCCAACGTCACCTTCAGAGTGTCGGTGCTAGGAAAGATCTCGAACAACTTTTCCATTTCCAAAACCCACGCCTCAGCCTTCATCGGCTCTATACCCCCAGAGAATCTCGGTGGTTTCATTTTCTTGAACTCCCTGATCAAAGCTATCGTGCCATCCCCATATAAGGCTGGCTGCGGAGGGACTTGCGGCACTGGAGGAGGTGGAGACGGAACTACATTTCGGCCGTTGGTCTGCTCAGCCTGAGTCGACGTAGCACTAGCGAACTGTTGTCTTGTTTACCTCAACTCGCGGGCCAAACCTTCAACTAATCTTTCCAGTCTGTCCATTCTGTCTTCGGGCCGATCCCGGCCAATTGGAGGTCTACCTCTCCTCATAATGCTATGAGCATGCAAAGTGTGACTTTAAAACAAATAAGCAAACAACCACGTAGACAAGTAACAAATAGGCATGTCAAGACAATGCACACCTTGTTCAAATAGCAAGCACCATGATGCAATCCTAACATCTTTCTAAGGGAAATCCTATGCTCTTTAGGACTCAAAGTGTGTGAATCGCGTATACGGAGGAACTTGTGCTCTGATACCATTCTGTCACGACCCCCAAACCGCCCCTAGTAGTTTGGTGCCGTGATAGCCAGTAATCCGAGATTACCGAAGGCCAACTTTCAAAAGTTTAACACAATCAGAGTATAATGAACGGGGCTCACAAATGCGGAAGCAATAAATCAAAATGCAAGTGGTCCATAAGAGCAGTGCATAGATCAAATGAAATGGCATACATCTTTACAACTTGAATACAACAAAGCAAAATACGTATTACATCTTAATCAAAAGGCTTCTCGAGCCGACATATACAAAATACAGTGAATACAAGCCAAGAAGCATGATTTTCAAGATTTGCTGACGTAAAACACAAAACAAAGCCGACCAAAAATCAAGGATCCCAAACAGTCTTTCAAAACACATTCTAGGCGTCGACGATGTCCTGCTCGTCACCTACATATATATAGAGAGGGTGAGTTTGGAAACTCAGTGAATGGTACTGGTAATAAAGGTTTTGCATGAATATAGCCGAAGTCTTTCAAAACAAAACATGCCGAGACTATACAAATTTTAGCTGAGATCCTTCCAGAGCAAAACACATCAAAACTTTATCAAAACAAGAGATGAACCGTATTCATATATCAAGTCTTACAAGTCTCAAGGGATGCTCACTGGCATCGGCAAAACACAAATCAAGCTTTCCGAGCAAACAAGTTCACGCGGTAAACCGTCAGTGGCAAAACAAGGACTGCACGATCCGTAATCGATTAGCCAAAGGTACTGCGAAAGTTTATAGTCCTCCAGCACAAGGGACTTGTGTTACTTAAGCCCGTAGCTCTTTTTAACACGATGGTCTTGTGTTACTTAGGCCCGTAGCCCGCTTTAACACGATAGTCTTGTGTTACTTAGGCCCGTAGCCCACTTTAACACGATAGTCTTGTGTTACTTAGGCCCGTAGCCCACTTTAACACGATAGTCTTGTGTTACTTAGGCCCGTAGCCCACTTTAACACGATAGTCTTGTGTTACTTAGGCCCGTAGCCCGCTTTAACACGATAGTCTTTCAAGATAGGACCGTATCCTCTTATACTTAGTACTGCGAAAGTTTAGAGTCCTCCAATACAAGGGACTTGTGCACTTGGTACCACGAAAGTTTAGAGTCCTCCAACGAAAACAAACTGGGTACCAACCAGGTCTTTGCCGAGGTCCCACACCTCCTTACCGAGGTGTGGTCCCGATGGCCTCATTCAAAAGCAAAGTCGGGAAAACCTGGGTTTCCTTTTGGAGAACATGAAGAACATGGTGAACATGATCATGAAGAAGATGAATGCAAGATCATAACTTGTTACAAAAATCTGAGATTTCATGCTATGAGTTCAAAACATGGACCTGGGTACCCATACAAGAAGGTCATGCAAGAACAAACACAAAAACATGGTTTTTGCTCCAAACCTTCGGATCAAAACGAGACTTTCTTCAAGAACATGTGAATACTATCTTTCTCTTTCGGAACCAACTTCAGATCGATGCATGACATGCAAAACAGATTCGATCATGCAATGCAGCTAGGTGATCAATAAGAACAACAAGAGTAGGTTAAGATTCTAACCTCAAAACTCGAATCCAACGGTTCAAACCTCAAAGATCAAGCTTGGAAGATCTATTCTCACTCAAGAACTTCTCCTCTTTTCTCTAGAGCTTCTCTCTCTAAAGGCAAAGATTTGAGACAAAAATGATTTGTTTCTAGGTCTGCCGGCTGTCTTAACAACCAGCTCGGACACGTGGCGCTACTGGGTTGGTTCAACTCAAAAGGTGATTGATTGATAAGACAAGTCTATGACAAAGCGTATGCAGCAAGCTAAGGCAAGACACATCGGCAAGTAATGACATCGGCTAAAGTTAAAGCTTCGGCAACAGAATAACAAAGACATCGGCTAAGGAGGACGACACTTGACTAAGCTATGCCACACCTCGGCCGGGGTGTGCCACACCTCGGTCTAGGCCATACCTGCCCAAGGACAAGGATCACTAAGTGCAAACATCTCGGCAAACATGCCTGGGCGAAGATGGGGGTCGACCAAGTGGTTCCAAAACAAATTCTAAGTACAAAGGTTCATAGGTGAACTAAGCTCAAGATGACCTCGGCTACACACCAAGCAATGAACAAAACCATGCAAGCAATACTTAAACAAAACAAGGCATGGCAAGACTTGTAAGACTACATAACAAGACAAGATCATGCATGAATGTATGCAAGTATGACAACAGTAAGGTGAGGGTTGCTACAGTTCAGTACATGTAGTGTGGCCATACACTCTCATCTTTCACTCTTTTAATGCATTGGAGGGTTCATGTTTTATGCCTTAAATATGAGCCATTGTGTATGCCATCATGCCTAGGCTTTTGGGCCACCGTTTCAATGTGTTTTGGGTGTTGTTTTGCCATGATACAACTCTGTTTTTGGTTGGTTAGAGCATCCCTCATTTGCTTCTTACACTTGTAGTGTAAGTCCTCTTTGCTAGCCGTGCATGCCTCATGAGTGAGCTTGTTATTCTTGCATGTGTTGACTTGGTCTTAGCCCATTTTTGGTGTTATTTTGCCATGCCATAACTCTGATTTTTCTTGGTGGAGTCACCTCATGCTTGGTTTTGGTAGATGCAGTGTAATCCTCCATGTTGGTCTTGCATGTTCCATGCTTCATGCCCTCATGCTAGCTTGTTTTGGCTCTGGCCCATGCATGTTTTATCATCATTTTGACATGCTCTAGGACTGTTTTAGGTTGCATTGGCCATATGCTTCATGTATTGCATAGCTATAGTGCAAATGCCTATGCTAGTTTCAAGTTTTGAGTCTCCTAGCATTCTTTATTTGTAACATGCGCATGATTTGGCATCATTTTACATGTTATTTCAGAGCACATAGCATTGCCATGTTCCCATTTCTTTCACCCTTTGAGTGCCTCTAAGGGTCATGCCATTGTTGTCTTATTTGTGGCCTAGCTTGTATGCATGCATGCCTAGACCATTGAGCTCCCCTCTTAGTATGTTTTGGTCTTTGTTTTGACCTAATTGAGCTCTGTTTATGGCTGGTTCATCCATTTGTGCCTTGCATTACATGCCTCTTGTCTAGTCCCATTCACTTGCTTCCATGTTTAAAGGCTCTTGCATGCCATACTTGTGTTGTTTGAGTGGTTTGGCATCATTTCATACATGATTTCAGTGCATTTAGTGTTGTCACACTTCCATGTTTGTCACTCTTTGATCATGTTTGAGAGTTGTGTCGTTATGCTTAGTTGATGGGCCCTCACATGAGCATGTGTTCTTGCCCCTTTTGTGCCTTAGTTTTGATGCATTTTGGCCACTGTTTTGGGCATGATTGAGGTATGTCCATATTTGGTTTAAGTCTGTTGAGCATGTTTGTTTGCATGTTGTTCGCATGTTGTTACATTCCATGTTGTTTGCATGTGCATGCATTGCATAGTGTGTGCATGCCTTGTATTGTGTTTGGAATTTTGTGCATGCCATCCTAGCATTGGTAGAACAGCATGTTGTATGCTTGTTGCATTGCATTATGTTGTTGCATGCTTGTTGCATTGCATTATGCGGTTGCATGCTCATGTTGTTGACATTATACTTGCTATGCTCATGTTGTATTGCATTGTATTTCCATGTGCATGCATTGCATTGTGTTTGGATATGTGTTAGTCCAAACATGATAAACGAGGGACGTTTCATACTTGAAGTGATGAAACGTGCCTCATTTCTCAATCGCCGACCCTCTTGATCATGCATGATAGAGGTTAAGGCTTTATGTGTTATTTGTGCATTCATTTGCATTGAATTGTGCAATCTTGGCATCTCGGCCATCGTGCATTGCAATGCTCAGTTGGTGGCCCAAGAGTCGAGAACCGCACTCCCTTGAGATCATGAAATGATAGGAAGGGTAGTTGTGCACACATATCTTGCAAATACATTGCCATGTCCTTTCTTGTTTTCTGTTACAGCAAACTGGAGAAGTGTAGCATTTTCTGGTCAGCAGACCAGTAAAAGTGGCTGGCCGACCACTTTTTCTGGTCTGTAGCAAAGGCAAGTGGTCGGCAGGTGGTTGGCAACACCAAGAAGTGGTCGGCCATGCTCCTGGAGGTCTCCATGGTGGAGCAAAAGCTATCTGGAGCTTTGTACAGTGTTCTGAGAACAATTGAAAATAGAGGCAAGTTAGGGCATTACAATGGATTTCCAAACAAGGTGACCGAGCATGCATGCGCTTCTCGCTCCAAGGTCCCTTCTATTTGCTTTACTTAGTTGCTTTGCTTAAGCTAGCTAATGCATTCATTTTTGTACTTAAGTAGTTAATGCCCTTAGCTATTCAATTTATGTTGTAATAACTAGTTAGTTAACTTGTTAGTTAATTAACTTGTTTTGTAATAATTAGTTAACTAGGATTAGTTAATTAGTTTCGTTTTGTAATAATTAGTTTAATTAGCTTAGAATAACTAGTTAGCTTATTATTCGGACCCTCTGTCGAAAGGGCACAACTGTTGTAATAAGCGTGCGTGTGTGTGATGCATGTCTTCCAACCCCATTTCTTTCTCCTTTTTTTTTTTTTGGGTGAATAAGACATAAATAAAAGAACAAAATTATACAAGATTACAAGGGGCATGCCCCAGGCCCTACATCAGCTATACACAAAGAGAACCAACGCTAGAAAAAGACAAACCAAGAACACACCAGACACACATTGTTCAGAACCTACATCAAGGAAATATGAATTGAACAATAGCGAAGCAGACTATCAAAGATAACAGCCCAGCATGGGAGACAAAGCCAAAGAAAGACAAAAATCATCAAGCAAGGCAGCAAAGATTGAGCCAGCATAGTCTTTGAGCAAATAAATCCACATTGAATATAACGGGCCCAAAGCAATCTGGAAAAGAAACCCACATAGAACCAACATAGTCTGAACCCACAAAGCAATAATCCACCCTGCACACTTCAATGCAGCTAATTTGAACCAGCATAGTCTTAGTAGCTAAAAGTAACAAAACATGATCCCTAGTACAACCCACTAGGGTAGGCAAAACAGCCCTATAGACATAGTAGTTATAGTTTGAAAAAACCATGCACATCCCACATGGATGGGCCAAAAGGAATAAAGCATAGTAAAACCAATCAGATAAATCCAAACACAAAGTTTTAATATAAAATAAAAGAAGAACAATCATTCCACACAAGGCGCTTCTAGCAGCCATCATCACGGACCAGCCAACTGTAACATTTGAAATCCCATCAAATTCCGAAGTTCCAGGAACCTTCGAAGCAACAAAGCTGCAGTCACCAAATACGTGACTCCACTGCCTACCCATGCAACCCAAGACATGCTCAAACATTATAGTCGACCCTGTAAGAACAGGCATGAGTAAATACCTCCAGCAAATAAGATACAATCTACTAGAATTTAACACAGAAACAGTGCCCTCAATATAGGATCTCACTCCACTCGACCCACAATTTAGGAGCTCACACCACTCTTTCTCCCTTTTACTTATATGCTTTCAGTGGTTAGTTTAGGGCATGTTTCCATTAGCATACTTATGCTTTGCATGCGTGCATCCATTCATCTGTCTTGCATGCATCGGGCTCGGCGCATCATACTAACTGCATTGTATTTCGATACCAATTTGAGTACATGTTATCAAGTTGCATTCACATGACATCTTAGAATAGTCGAGCCTATCTTAGTTGCATTTTGCATGTGTTGCATTAGGCATTGATAACATAGCTAGGATCATGCATTGATTACTAACTAGCTTTTGTTTTGGCTCGGAGTACTAGGTAAGCTTTTATGCTTTAGCATACTACATGTGTGTAAGTGATTGCCATGATTAGCATGCTTGCCATGAGGCTATTTGCTTAACTGATATAACTGCATGAATGCCTGTGGATGAGGGCTTCATTGCTTGAATTGGAACAATTCATCAAAATGCGAGTTTTTAGCCCACTTGAAGTGGCAAATCACCATGTTTTCTAAGCCCACTTGAGGGTGGCAAAATCCACGACTTAGCCTACTTACGAGTAGCACTTTCAAACCATTTTCGAAAACAAACATTGAATTGTTTTGTTCCAACTTGAGTGATCTAGTCTATACTTGTATGTTGTGCACATCACATAGTAAGTTAGCTAATTAACCGGAATAAGAGTGCATGTGTTTTCAAAAACAACATATCATGTTAGTAAAGGCCGATCCTTTGATCGGGCGAGCGGGGGTGCTCATTTCATGACCTTCCCCCTCATACCCAAGTTCCCGAGCCGAGACAACTTTGGTGATGACGGATACGTGGCCTTAGGCACGAGTCAAGGTTTCCTAAATTTTCCTAAAAATAAAATATTTGGGTGGCGACTGTGAAATCTGGCAAAGCAGTCCATGTTTGGCATTTCTTGATTAAAAATCTGTTTTTCAAAACGATTTACCGGATTTGGACTCTTTGGTGATTTATCAGTCTTACATTGCACTTTGTGAGATTAGATTCAGAACCGTGACAAGAGGTCGAACTGTAGTAGCTAAGAACAACGATTCACGCCTTCGCGGGCGGAGCAGAGTTCCGGGCGATCTACAATAGGCTACCACCTTCCCCTCTTACATCAACACATAACCCAAACCTTCCTGTGACGCATCACAATAAACTGAATAGCCCAAACCCCTCTCTGGAATAATTAATATTGAAACAGTGGTGAGTCTAACCTTAAGCCCTTGGAACGACTTTTCACAAGAGCCAATCTAGAGAAATCTTTCACAAAACATCAGTAATACCCCGCTAAGCCCAAGAAACTCCGAATCTCAAAGGCATTCTTAGGTTGTTCCCAATCTTACACTGCCTCTATCTTAGAAGAGTCTACCACCACTCCTTTCCCAGATACCACATGGCCTAGGAACTTAATTTCTTTTAACCAAAACTCGCACTTCCCGAACTTAGCATATAAATGGTGCGCTCTAAACAACTTAAGTACGATTCACAAGTGTTCCTCGTGTTCCTCCTTGGAGGCTGAGTAGCTCAAGATGTCATCAACAAAGACAACCACAAAATGGTCCAAGAACTCATGGAAAATTCAATTCACCAAATCCATGAACGAAGCCAGTGCATTAGTAATCCCAAAAGGCATCACCAGGAACTCATAGTGGCCACACTACGGAATAGAATTTTCTGAATATCCTCCTCCTTCACCCTCAACTAGTGATAACCCGATCTCAAATCAATCTTAAAAAAGCAACAAGACCCCTTCAACTAGTCAAATAAATCATCTATGCGAGGTAATGGGTACTTGTTCTTAACAGTTTACCGGGTTCAGCTTGCGGTAATCAATACACAAACGCAAAGTGTCATCATTTTTCTTAGCAAAGAGAGTCGGTGCTCTCCAAGGCGATGTACTAGGGTGAATAAAGCCCTTATCTAACAGCTCTTGGAGTTATATCTTCAACTCATACAACTCAGCGGGTGCAAATCTATATGGTGTCATAGAAATCGGTGTCATGCCAGGCACTAAGTCAATGGAGAACTCGATCTCCTGGTGGAGTGGCAAACTAGTAAGATCCTCGGGAAAGACATCTAGGTATTCACAAACTACCATCGGCAATTCAACTTGGGCCACATCACTCTCACTACCTAAGAGTGTTGTAAGAAGATAACTAAGCTCGCCCCTTCCACTAGGGTCAAAAACCGGCGACAAGACTTTAACAGCTCGGTTCCCCAGAAAATAAAAATAGGGGGTGAATTACACTAATGGTCTTTATAATTTAGGCCTTGTGTCACTTTGGTTCCTGACTTTTCAATTGCAACATATTTGATCCTGAATTTTGAATCTTGTTCCAAATAAGGACAATTGAAGATACCATTGCTCAATTTTAATGGCAAAGTCGTCGATTTGATAAAATATAAATTAATTTGACAAAAATAAATGTCAAAAAAATATTTTTGAATTTTAAAAAATTATTTCTATCCACTAAAGATAAAATTATATACGATTGATAAATCTTTTAAACATTATTTATTTATCTATTTATTTAAACCTTAATAACCATCCATTACATGATCATCATCCAAACACATAATAAAAATTGGTAAAATAAATAAATGTCTAAAAGATTTATTAATTTTACATAATTTTATCTTTAGTGGGTAGAAATTTTTTTCAAAAATTCAAAAATATCTTTTTGACATTTAGTTTTGTCAAATTAGCTTATATTTTATCAAATTGATGACTTTGCTTTTGAAATTGAGCAATGGTATCTTCAATTGTCCTTATTTGGAACAAGATTCAAAATTCATGATCAAATGTATCACAATTGAAAAGTTAGGGACCAAAGTGACCCGAGCCCTAAACTATAGGGACTGTTAGTGTAATTCGCCCTAAAAACAGTCACCACTCAAGGTGTACACCATAACTCTCTAATGGTAACGCAGCACGGTATGAGGATAACCAATCTATACCCAAAATGACATCGAAACTTGACATGTCTAGCAATACAAAAGCAAAAAGAAGTTGACAACCGTTAACTTCAATCTCACAACCATGACATCCCCGATCCAAGTCAACCTTACCCCCAATTAGAGACTTTACCCTAAGTGAAGATACAGCCACTTCTAACCACAAGACTAATACGAATGCAGATGAAATGAAAGAATGAGATGTACCAGTATCAATCAACACATTAGCAATAGAATTGAACAATAGAAAGTTACATTTCACAACAGAGGGTGCTGGCAACTGATCTAGCATAGTAACAGTATACACACACCCCGTAGGCCTTTACTCCACCTACTCACTCCTCGAAACATAAGACTGATAAGCTGACTGCGCCGAAGAGGCTCCTTGAGTGGCCTTTGAGGCCTGTACCAATTGGATAGGATAATGGCTCCATGTTTGACTCAAACCAGATGTGCCAGGTGTGCCACCTGTCTGAGGGCAAAACCTCATCAAGTGCCCTGAATACCCATACTGATAACAGGTAGGCGGCTGCCCTGTTCCCCGACTCCAACTCTGTGAACGAGTTGTAGACGGTGCAGACTGCTGCCATCCTCCTCTATTTGGGAAAATTAGAGAGTTGTGGCCCAGCTGATCACACTTAAAGCAAATGATCCCACCCTAACTACTACTCCCTAAACTAGAACTCGGTACAGGAAAGGTGGATCTGAATTGTGCTGCCTGGGACTGTTGTGGGGTAGAACCCCTTTGCCTCTTGTTGTCCCTCGTTTCTCTCTGAACCTCCTGACTCCTCTATATTAAGCCCCTCATCCTCTCCTCCTCTGTTTGAATCACAGTCTCTAAATGATCCACTGCTTCCACAAGACGATCGTAATCCCTAATCATAGACCCGACCACCTTGAATAGGAGCCCGATCCTCATTCTCTTCTCAAACTCAACACAACGGCATTCCATCGCCATAAGCTCTAGTGCAAATCTAGAGAGGCTAGTAAAAGATGCCTTAAACTCTGTCACAGGTGTGTTCAGCTGCTTGAGCTTCAAGAACTAATCCCTCAACTTCTCCCTAGCAGTGGGAGGCAAGAACTTGTCTTGGAAGACGTTGACAAAGGTTTCCCAAGCCACTTCAATGCACCCATGCGCATACTTCCACCATTGATCCACATCACTATTCAGCTAGAAAGATGCCAAGGTCACTCTCAAACTGTCGTCCTCAATGCCAAGTGTCTCGAACATCTTCACCATCTGCTCTAGCCACTTATCTGCCTTCAGTGGCTCCTTCGGATCCCTCAAAAACTCATTCAGATTCAACCATAAGAACTCTCTCCTCAAAAAAGATGGCCATGTATCGGCAACATAGGCCTGGGCTTGATTATTAGCCCTGAGAATGTCTATAGACACCGGCAACACCGGCCATTTCCCGGGCCAAAGTACCCATGGCTTGCTGACCTGCCGTGTGACAACCCCGTTCTGTGCTATCTTGTTAATCTTGAATTATACTTGTGATTATGTGCCTAATGTGATTTTGGCTGCTAATCATATGATTATATGTGAATTTGAACTTATATATGTTTAACGTAGGAAAACCAGTTCTACATTCTGTTATAATTTGAAATTAAAGGCCGTAGAGGCGACAAAAATCAAAATTGACTGTATCATTGTGATTAGCATGATTTTTAGAGCCTATGATGAAATTTAATTAAAGATTGATTCGGATCAAAATAATTAGATTAAATTAAATAAGTGCTATTGATTAAACTTAATAAGTTTGATTAGTTTAGGCCAAGCACCAATATATATATATATATATGTTAAGTGGTGCTTAAGCTCATACATTTTTTAGCTCTCCTTCAAGTCTTGGCTGAGATATACACTTTAGAGAGAGAGAGAGAGAGAGAAGTGAGAATTAGAGAGAGAGAGGGAGCTCAACTTGGAGGAATTGCATTGTGATTAAAGAATTGGGAAGATTAACTCAAGAACTTGCTAAGATTTAGAAGATTCAAAGGTTCTAAGTAAGTAACCGAACCCTCATTCATAAGTTTAAGCTCGTAAAAATATAAATTCACAATAAGTTAGCTAAGATCATGAATTGAGCTAAAATGATAGAAAACATGATCAAGATGTATATGCATGTAGAAATTTGAAATGATTACATTTGAACATAAAGCATGTTAATCATGTTAAATTGAGGGTTGTTTGGTACATGCATGCATGAATTGTTATGTTTTGAGGTCCAATCATAAGTCTCAAAGCTTGTAAATGCATGATAAAGAACATGGGTTATATATATCAAGTGTATGGTTCGAATTTTGTTGAATCCATGGAATTGTGAACTATGGGTTGAAATTAACTTCAAATATATGTATTTGGAAGTGTTCTTGCATATTTGGGTGAGTCAAGCATGAAATTGGACCGTTGAATGTGTGTTTGTAGCTAGAACAAAATTCTGGAAAACCCAGAATTCGTGCAGGTCGCTCGAGCGAAGAAACTATCGCTCGAGCGTAAAATGCAAGCTCCCAATACTTTTACAGTAAATTGCATGGTGGCTCGAGTGGAAAAAGTTGCGCTTGAGCGACCAGTTCTTACGCTCGAGCCTAAAATTCAAGCAACCAGTACTTTTGCAGTCTTTATAGACTGCTTAAGCTACCAAGTGTGCGCTCAAGCGAGCCCTTTGCAAATTGTTTGACTGCTCAAGCAAACAATGTTGCACTCGAGCGAAAAACCCTATTTAAGGAACTTTTCAAAAGATGTTTTATGTTTCAATTTCCGTTTTCTTTCATTTCTGAGCATTCTTAGGCACGCATTGAGCATCCTAAATGAATTAAAGGACACAAAAGAAGCCTAAGAAAATTAAGCAAGCTAAATAATAGATTGAATCATTTTATGACCCAATGTGTTGTGAATTATGTAAGGTCAAGTGCAAGGACAAATCAAACACTAGAACACTATGAGTAATATCTTAGTAAAGATATTTTGTGTATGCATTATTTTCTAAATGTTACCCATGTGGTAAGTGATTAATGTATGAACATGAAATGGGCCTAAGGCCGTTCGGTAAATTTGACAAGGATATGGATTGGGCCTAAGGCTGTTTTGTATGATTGATAAATTGACCAAAGGTCGTTTCGGCTAAGCATGCGGATGTGATCATGATCATGAATACAGTTATACGCATAAATTGATTATAATAATGTTAGACCCAAGGTCGTTTTGCCCTTTTGATATGCCTTGAGCATAAAGTAGTGAACTCAAGGTCGTTTTGTAACAACGGACCTAAGGTTGTTTTGTAATGATGGACCTAAGGTTGTTTTGCATATAATGGATGGACCCGAGGCCGTTTTGTATATGAGTTGGACCCTAGGTCATTTTGTACACAGATGTGATGTATTGGACCCGAGGTCGTTTCGTATACGGATGTGTTATACTGGACCCAAGGTCATTTTGCTTTGTTATGATTTATAAATCTAACATGAATGAGAAGAGTATTTCAAATGTTTACATTATGAGTATGATCTATTCAATAAATCTCATTCATTAACCCCTTTTACTCTGGTATTATTCATTGGGCGTTAGCTCACTCTTTATTTATATGTATGTAGATGAGCAGCAGGATGTCCAGCCTAGTCCCAATGACCTATGAGAAAACCAAGGTTTGAGAGGTCAACCAAGGTCGCCTCATGAAAGAGGCTTTATTTTTGTTTTTGTTCTTCTTTTGTTTCTTTTGTAGTCATGTTTGACCAAGTTTGTATATAACCTTGGTTTTGTTAAGACTACTTTTGAATGATCTTGGACATTTATAATATGCTTTTGTATGTAATGTGTGAGTTATTATATACGCGAGAAATTTTTTTATTATGCCAGGTATACATAGCTCATTGGACAATTTCTGCATTTTACTTCCGCGTTCTGGCCCTTATTATTAATTATAATTTGTTTTTGGTCTGAGGCCGTAGGTAATCTTATGATTACTGGCCGATTATGATCCTAATCTATAGGGGCGGGTTTGGGTCATGACATGTTGGCTCGGTCACGTTGGCTTGACCAACTCCCTCCTCTTGTGCCAGATCATCCGGTAATGGCACCTCCTATTGCCTAGGCCTACCACGCCTACTACCACCACGTCTACGTCCTGACATCCTAATAAAGGTAACACAACAGATTAGCACATTTACAAATGTGCTAAAGCTAATTCACTCACGTCCTAACACGGTGGACAATAATTAATTCACTCCACTTAAGCACTTAATCAAATAAACACAAATGAATTTCCTTTCTAGATAGTGACCGTCAAGCGACATTACTAGAGTTCCAGTTAGAAATAGCAGTGACTAAGTGCTCTTTTAACAGGACTTTTAGAAACTCGTAGACCCAATAAATATCTAAGAAATTAAATTACATACTCATTCAGTCACATAAGCATTTTACCATATAGCATACCAGGTCTATTCCTAATACCATCTAGCAAGAGAATCCATTGTGATAAAAACCACATCCCACGATTTCAAAGTATTCTAGCTCGGTAGCTCTGATACCAAGTTCTAATGCCCCCAAAATAATTAACATTCACCCAACTCATAATAGTGTTACAATTGATCAACAACCTCATAACTTCTATTCATTTTATCTTTGATCATTACAAAGGATGACATATGCAATATATATATTCACCGATCCTAGATTCTAAATCTATAGCATACACTACAACAAAAACTATAATTAATAACATTTGTTTATAGCATTTTTTTATAAATGTTATAAAATAAAAGGTATACATAGCATTTTTTTAATAAAATGCTATTAAAGATTTTGGAATAATAACATTTAATTTTTTAAAGCATTTTTTTATGTTTTAATAGCAATTGAAAAACAATATTAAAGGTTGCCTAATATGAAACTTTATTCTATAGGTTATAGCAAAGAAAGAATGCCATAGAAACCCTGAAAAAATTGGCACTCTAAATTTGCTGCGATTTTTCCATTCAGTTTCCATCTCTTACACGACCCTCTCTCTTGCGTTGTATTTCTTCTAAGTAAAATCACAAATCGAGCATACAAAAAAACCCTAGAAAACACTTGGAATTTGTTTCAGGTTTTTGCATTTGATTTGGCAAGTTTGTGTCTCTAATTGGACGAGTTGGTCGATTTACTGGATCTGAGCTGTAGAGAGTTGAAGCTCTTGTTGTTGTAGTTTATTAGGTAATTTGATGTTTTGTGTACTTATTTCTCTTTGGGTTAAATATTTTGTTTTTCTGAAAATTGAACCAAAAAAAAAAAAGAAGAAGAAACACTCAGTGCTCTGTTATTATGAGATATGTTTACTTGCTAAGAAATTGTAGGAAAGTAAATGAGAAATGTGAATCTTTTTTTTTTTGTGGATGATTTGATTTTAATTTAGTGAGAGGTACATTAACCATTTCTGTGATTTTAATATGAAGTTGAAATGAGTTTTTCATCTTCTTGAAGGTTTTTCTTCAATTTTCATTCTGGTTTTGTATTATACAATGTTTTTGAATAGTAGTGTATTATTTGGATTGTTGAAATTGTCAAAATAGGTGGTAAAGTTATATAGGGTCATAGTTTCTCTGATATCTTGCACTAGTATATATTATTTATGCCTCTTAGGTGCTTGATAAAATGCCACAAAGAGTGGCTGACCCTTACTATACTTGTATATTATTTTCTTGTGAGTTTTTTTAATATCTGTATCTATATCTATATCTACATCTGTATCTATAGATATATATATAACAAAACCACCATATATGAAATTTATCATGTTATTATATATAAGAAATCACTAAGAAGATGAATAGTTTGGTGAAACAAAAATGTTATATATACCAACAATGACACAAAAAAATTCTAGAGTTTTTTTTTTTTCCAGTTTTTAGAGAAAAAAATTCTAGTTTATGCTAAAACGCCAATAACGTTGGCTACAAGTAGATATCATATCAGTACATTGTATTTGATGGTAATATTTCCAACCATTTGTGAAAGTTATGTGTGAAAGTTTTTCTTCTATCCATGCCATCATTAAAACACAATGGGTTTTAGTATGAAGTTGAAATGAGTTTTTCATCTTTTTGAATGATTTTCTTCAATTTTCTAGCCTAGGAAAAACTGGGTCAAACATTCTAGTTTTGTACAATGTTTTTGAATAGTAGTGTATTATTTGGATTGTTGAAATTGTCTACATAGGTGGTAAGGTTATATAGGGTTATAGTTTCTCTGATATCTTGCATTTGTATATGTTATTTATGCCTCTTAGTTGCTTGATAAAATGTCACTAAGAGTGGCTAACTCTTACTATACTTGTATATAGCAATACTATGTAGACAATTTCACCACCTATGTAGACAATTTCAACAATCCAAATAATACACTACTATTCAAAAACATTGTACAAAACTAGAATGTTAGACTCAATTTTTCCTAGGCTAGAAAATTAAAGAAAATCCTTCAAAAAGATGAAAAACTCATTTCAACTTCATACTAAAAGCCATTGTGTTTTTAATGATGGCATGGATAGAAGAAAAACTTTCATACATAACTTTCACAAATGGTTGGAAATATTGCCATCAAATACATTGTACTGATATTATATCTACTTGTAGCCAACATTATTGGCATTTTAGCATAAACTAGAATTTTTTTTCTTTGAAAACTGGAAAAAAAAAAATTCTAGAATTTTTTTGTAATAACCCGACCTTCTTATATGTTTTAAGCCTTTAATTATGTGTAATTATATGCTTGATGTGAAATTGTGTTTAATTATGTGAATTCTATGATTATGGAATTATATCTATCAATTGTGAGAAAAATCTATTAAAATTGAGACGTTTGGACTAGAAATTGGAAGCCTTAGGAGCGCGGTAATTCAAATTGACTTTACAATTATGATTGGCATGATTTTTAGGACATAATATGAATTTTTGTAAAAATTTGGTTGGTAATGAATTAGATTGATTAAATGGGCTCAAATCTTTTATTTGGACTTATAACTTAAAAACTTGAGAGAAAGAATGAGGCAATATAGAAGATTTAACTCATCAACATAAAAATAGCTCCTGGAGAAGACTTAGAGAAGAGAAAGAAGGAGAGGAAGAAAAGAGCAACTAAGGCTTGGAATTTGGAGATTTTGGTAGGAGATTCAAAGAATAGAGAACAAGGTCACGTACAGGAAGGGACAGCTGCTCATCTACATCACTATGAGTAATAGTAGTGTTACTGTACGGGGAAGAAATAATTCTCCTCGTATAATCCTGTTGACTAAGTCCACGTTCCTCCGTACGACGTCACTTTGTCACCTGAAAACACAAACGTGAGCTAGCCGGCGGGTGTGTGCCGGAAACCTCTCCGATGCCTAAGTCAGAAAACTTGACAAATAGACAAAGCTCTAAGTTCTCAGAAAGATTGTGTTCAATTACCTCCTCCAAGGTGATGCTTGTGAGCTTTTATAAGTTTCATATGGCACAATCCTAGTAGGACTTGTATTTCTCCATACAGAGTCCTCCTAGGATTCAATCTCTTAAGGATAATGCTTATCCTTTTACACCCTCCCCCACTGCTCAAACCAAGTGGGATGGTTTTCTTTACAGCCGAACTTCCTTTTGACCGAAGTAAACTTGGCTATACCGAGCCACAGAAGGCCGAACTATCCTTAGCTCGGTCCTCTCCTCCAAATCTTTACTTCGGCTGCCCTGTTCAACCTTGATGCGCTTAGATCAAAACTTCCAAGTAACAAGTTCTGACCGACCTAACCAAATTATGACACGACCGGACTAACATGACATTGGGGAGCGGGATAGAAATATCCCAAAAACGGTCTTCTACTCCACTTGTCT
>NW_021027433.1:836378-953037 GCF_004153795.1 Camellia sinensis
TGCCTTGATTTGAGAGGGGTCTGCCTCTATACCTCGGTTGGTCACGAGGAAGCCCAGGAATTGGCCAGTCCGCCGGACCTCTACACACTTGGACGCATTGAGGCGCAACTTGTGTTTCTTCAGGATCTGGAACATCTCGCCTAGGTCCTTAAGATGGTCATTCTCATCCTTGGTTTTGACCACCATGTCGTCGATGTAAGCTTCCATTGTTCTGCCTAACAATGGTTCAAACATCTTGGTGACCATCCGTTGGAATGTTGCCCCTGCGTTCTTCAGGCCAAAGGGCATGACCTTGTAACAGTATAATCCTCTTGGAGTTGTAAAAGACATGACCTCCTGGTCTGGTTCATGCATGGCGATTTGGTGATAGCCTCTGTATGCGTCCAGAAAGCTAAGTCGGTTGTGCCCCGTCGTTAGGTCCACTAGTTGATCTATCCGTGGTAGAGGAAAGCAGTCTTTTGGGCACGCCTTGTTGACTGTTTTGTAGTCGACGCAGACTCGCCATTTGCCATTTTTCTTTGGTACTACGACTGTGTTGGAGATCCATCTTGGGTAGTGCACTTCTCTAATTGCTCCTGCCTCCTGCAGGTTGCCCACTTCTTCCGTCACTACTTCGGCGTGGTGGAGTGCCGATCTGCGTGTGCGCTGAATGACTGGTCTGGCGGATGGGTGGACATTAAGTTGGTGACTGATGAAGTTTGGATCAATGCCTGGCATGTCGTAGGGCGTCCAGGTAAACACTTCGATGTTAGAAGTCAAGAATTCCAAGACCTCTATTCTCTCAGTGCTGGATAACGATGAGCCAAGCAAGAAGAACTTATCCGGGTTCTTCTCATCTATTTTTACTTCCACCAAGTCCTCCACTGCTTTCTGATCAGCCTCTTTGCCGACATCCGTGAATAGTTCATTGCTTTCAGGTTCCTCCACCGAATGAACGTATCCTTTGGCAGCGCGGCTGCCATTTACCGTGGCGAAACATTGTTTTGACATGATCTGATCTCCATATACTTCTTCAATTATACCGGTGTCGTTGGGGAACCGCATTACCTGGTGGTAGGATGATGCCACTGAACGCATGGCGTGTAGCCATGTTCTGCCCAAGATGATGTTGTAAGTGGAGGGGACCTTCAATACCCAGAACTCCACTTGTTTTGTTACACTTCCTGCTCTGACTGGAAGAATTATTTTGCCGACAGGCCACTCTGGCATGGAGTTGAATCCAATTAAGGGAGATACTGCAGGCGCCAAGTCTTTGTCTTGTAGCTTTAGTTGTTTAAATGTGTCGTAGTACATGATCTCACATGAACTACCCTGGTCAATCAGAATCCGCTTGACGTCAAAATCCTTGACTCGGAGAGTGATGACTAGGGCATCATTGTGAGGATAGTATATTCGATCCAAGTCTTTATCCGAAAAAGATATAACACTTGTTGCCTCGGTTTTTCCCTTCTTGATGGTAGGTTGGGCACTTAGCACCTCTCTGAAGTGCTCAGCCTTTTTAATTGACCCCCTGAGCTCGCATACACGCTCAGGCTCAAAGACTCCATGTATCACATTGATAATGCCTTGAGGTGGGAGGTCGATTGGCATTCCGTTGGGGTTATTGTGATCCTAGGGGGCTGGTTGCGTCCCTCCTTCAATGTATTTGTCCAAGTGGCCCGCTGCCACTAACTCTTCCAGGTGTTGTCTCCATGGTGTGCAATTCTCCGTGCGGTGTCCCTTTTCTTTGTGGAAGGTGCACCGCGATCTTTCGTCATAGTCCTTCTGAGTTTCTCCTAGCTTGGTTGGCCACTTGACGAAAGGCTCATCTCTTATCTCGCTTAGAATCCGATATATCGGTTTCTTGAACACCGTGGTTATGGCAGTGCGGATTCTCAACCATCTTTTATCAGGGTCTTCTCCGTTATCTCGTCTGCCACGCCCGTTTCTGTTACTTCGGTCTACCGTGTTGACCTTGGCTGAGGTTTTCTTTTCTGGTATTGCGGTCGCACTAGATTTTGCTTTGGCACGTGCGCCATCCTCTTCTACCCTGATGTGCTGATGCACTCTCTCCATCAGGGCTTCCATGGTGAGGGGTGGCGTCATGGTGATTGAGTCCCTTAGTCTGTTCCCAACTGGAAGGCCTCTTTTATACTGTGCAATGGCGAGATTGGTGGGGCAGTCCCCGATCTGATTGAATGTCTCCCAGTAGTGACTGTTGTAGGATCTTAGGGTCTCTTTATCGCCCATGTCGATGGAGAGCAGTTGGTCGATCTCCACCGGGGTTTTAGTATTTGTCTGAAACCTTGTCACGAAGGCTTCTGCCAATTGTGCCCAAGAGGCTATGCTGCCTTCTGGGAGTTTCTCGAACCAAGTCAAGCCTAGGTCTCCAAGGCTTGATGGGAAGAGTATGCACATTAGGGCCTCGTTTCGCCTATAAACGGCCATGACCTGGCGAAAGTGGCTTAAGTGCAAGTACGGGTCCGTCTTCCCTTCATATGTAGTGAATTTTGGCTGAAGGAAGCCTGATGGTAGGGGCGCGTTCTCGATTGCTGGAACAAATGGCGAAGTCTGTAGTCTTGCCAATGCTTTGTCCGTTGGTTCGTTGGCTGGGCGCGGTATTGGAATTCCAACCTCGACGCTTCCGTGCATTCGAGGAGCCAACCGCTGTAAGGCAGAAACTCTGTGCGGATCCCGATCCTCCTTGCATCATGCTTTCTCTTCGAGCACGGTTCGTAAGTCGGATGACCTGGGCAGCTCTGTCTGTTTAGATCTGGTTTGGTGTGAATGTGAAGGCCAATATGTGCTTCCTTCAGTGTATGATCTCTCAAATCTCGTCCTCTCAGACCTGGAATGACGAGTTTTGGAAGACCAGGATTGAGTGTCGCCTGTCCTGAGGCTTCTGCTCTCTCCTTGCGAGGGTGTAGTATTCCTACTACGATTTTCTGAGTGGCGAGGGGGCGTCTTGTTTTTGCGCCCCTCTCCTGTCGCCACTTCTTTTTTCTTCATCTGGCGTTTCAAGGCCTCCATGTCCGCCCGCCATCTTCTTTATCAATTCATCTTGCTCTTTCACGCGATCTTCCAGGGCTTGAGGGTCAATTCTCCGTCTTTGCCTGTCTGGACTTTGTGACTGAGAGCGATGGGGGCTGTTATTCCGCCTTCCCCTAGCATCCCTCCTGGAGGTATGTCGTTGGGGCTCCAAGTCCGCCATGGGAGGGACAGAAGGTAATCCTTCACGCCTTGCGCCCCCTTCTGGAGTTAGTCCGTCGACGGCGGACTGCGGCAATTCTTCAATGTGTGCCATTGAATGAGAAAAGGAGAAGCTTAGTCAAGAGGTTTCGTTCTGTCTGTTCTTCCCACAGACGGCGCCAATTGTACGGGAAAGAAATACGCCTTCTCGTATAATCCTGTTGACCAAGTCCACGCTCCTCCGTACGACGTCGCTTTGTCCCCTGAAAACACAAACGTGAGCTAGCCGGCGGGTGTGTGCCGGAAACCTCTCCGATGCCTAAGTCAGAAAAACTTGACAAATAGACAAAGCTCAATGTGTTCAGGAAGAAAAATTGTATGTTGTGTTATGTTACCTCCTCCAAGGTGATGCTTGTGAGCTTTTATAAGTTTCATATGGCACAATCCTAGTAGGACTTTTATTTATTACCTTAGGATACGCCGCCGTAGAGAAAAGATAATAAAAGATACGCCGGATAAGGATGTAAATGATGATGACATTTCTGGGTATCGGGCAATTTCGAAGATCAGCAAGCCCCAATCCCAGGCCGAAGTATGGAAGAAAGAAGAACTACCATTCGACCGAGATAAACCTGGCTATGCTGAGCCACAGAGTAAGCCGAACTATCCTTAGTTCGGCCTTTCCCTTTATTCTTCCTTATCTCGGTTCTCACCTGTTCAACCCATGGTGTGTTTGGACCGAACCAATGACTCTCGACCGGTACAACTCCAAGACCGATATACCTCTAAAGCCGATATAACTTCAAGACCGGTCTAACTTCAAGTTGCTCCCGGACCGAAGTACATTTACAATCCTATAACCGAAGTAACTTTATCTCTTCTTAGGTCGGAGTAACTTTATCTTTCTTGGGCCGGAGTAACTTCTCGTCCCTTTTCACCCAGTCCTTCGTACTTTGGACCACAAAGTTCATCTCATAGCTCGGCCCAATTTTTCACCAAAAATTACCCTCTCAGTTACGATATGTTTTATTCACGTATTTATTTACTTTGATCATGAATGGCATATGTTATATGAGTTTTGTTTGATAGAATAATTGGAATGAGTGAACAATGACATATGAGATATGGACCCGAGGTCGTTTGTTTCCGCTGTAAATAATGGGCCCAAGGCCATTCTGATATGGACTACTTATGACTCATGGCCTTACGACCGAGGGAGATGGAGACATGCCGACGTTCCATCTACCCTATTCGTTATAAACAGTTGTTGATATGTTAGGCGTAAGGCTATTATGTATTATATTGGGCCTAAGGCCATTCTATATTATGTTGGGCCTAAGGCCATTCTATATAACGTTGGGCCCGAGACCATTTTGCTATGAATTCATGACTGAAACAAGCAAATAACCTATGAAATTATATGCTACGTATCTTATGCTTGTTCACATGAATCTCCTTACATTACTATTATTCACCGAGCCTTGCTCACTCTATATTTATGTATGCTATGTAGGTGATTAACCCGGAGGACAACCCTAGGTCGGCTCCAGGAGCCTTTTGCTGGACTAGTTTTGTCGAGTCACCCAAAGCGGACCTTTTGTTTTATTTTGAGGAGTTCGGTGTGGTGGCATATTTTGTCAAATCTTTTGAATGACTTGTCTTGTATTTAACTTTCAGGTTGCTACCCTTTGTATAGACTCACATGTGTGAACTTAGTGGAATATAAACGGTATATGAAAATCTTATATATACATATATATGATATGTTGTGTTAAGATCCTGGCATTTAGACACAGGTCAATGGATATTTATTTTGATATTATATTTGCGTCCGTTCAGGCCCCAATGTTGAGTAAAACTTAAGGAAATTTGGTTTTGAGGCCTAAGTACAGGCCGGTCATGTCCAAACTTTTGGGGGCAAGTTTGGGTCATGACATTTTTTGTGTCATTGTTACCATATATAACATTTTTGTTTCACCAAACTTTTTATCTCCTTGGTGATTTCTTATATATAATAACATGATAAATTTCATATATAGTGGTTTTATATATATATATATATATATAGACAGAGATGTAGTTATAGATACAAATACAGATATTAAAAAAACTCACAAGAAAACAATATACAAGCATAGTAAGCGTGAGAACCCGAATATACAAATCAAATAAATATTACAATCTTAAATATTTTGGTGGTGAATCCTAAAGTGCAAATTAAATATTTGGAAGGTCTTTTAATTAATTTTAAAACCTAAAATAAAGGCAAGATTTATTATTTAAAATAAATACATAAATAAATAAAAATTAAGTGCCAAATTAGAAAGCATATTTTGATCTAATAATATTTGTATTTTAATGGAGATGGAAATTTAAAATAATATAAAGAGATAATAATTTAAAACCTTTTGTTTAGATATATATATATATATATATATAAACCCTAGTTTTCCTAACAAAAGCCCTAACCCTTATTATAACTTTTATAGCAACCGTGAGAGAAAGAAAGGAGAGAGGAGAAGAGAAGCTACGTTGGGTTGTCTCTAGGAATCATCTGAATCTAAAGCAAATTCTTCAAGGTAGACTAATGTTTTAATTGTTTTGTCTCTTCTTTTACATTTTCCCCCCCTTCTTTCTTCATTGTGATGTGCCACATTGTGATGTGCCGTTTGGCACTGTTTTGGGTATAGTGTATGGCTTGTGTGCAGAGGTTATTTGGAGGCTAGCATGTATGGCTTTGGTAACGTGAAGGGCTGAAGGTGTGTTTGGGTGGTATGGGGTTGGATTGTGATAGTGCAATGTAGAGGGTGTAAATTGTAGTCCAAAAATTCTGTACAAAGTCACAAACTTTAAAAATCAAGAAACCATATCAAACGAATGAATTTTGAACTGAAATTGTTATAGTAGATTAATTATATATTGAATTGCGTATCTGAATTTTTTCATAATTTTTGGGAGTCAAAATCCATATAAACTGATGCGTTCAAATCTGTCCAGAAAACTGGTTTTAAACAGTAAATTCGAGAGTGTTGTTCTCTTTGGGTATAAATTCAAAAATTATCAAATCAGTGTCATTAGAACCGGTTATGAGTCTAGTTTCTTAGATTTTTGGCCTTGCATTGATTTCTCGTGTATATTAAGAGAACCGGAAATTTCTTTAAAGTGCTGCAAAAAACAACCTGTTTGGATATAATAAATTGTAGATAATTATTTTGATAAGCAAATCAAGTGAAACCAATTGGGTTTGAAACTTAGGATATATTAGTTGATATCTTGAGGTTTTTGGAATTTTTCGAATAGCGTGGAGTGGGTTTTGTAACTTTCAAAGTTAGTGAATAGATTGGGAAAACTTGTTTAAAACTCTGTTTTATCTTAAAGTTATTTTTAGTTAAGTTTCGATCAAAACTCATGTCTTGGGTGATTTTAGACCTTGAAGAACATGAATTTAGGTAATATTTAAGAGTAACGGTGAGTTGGGTTGAGCCGTGTTAGTGCGTTTTAAATTTGAGGTTACTTAGTTCCTATTCTTTAGTATTTTTAAATTAATAGTGATGTGTAGTTTTTATACTTGGTTTAGGGCACTAGTTGGACTTTTATACTCGATTCGAGGATTATATTATTTCGTTTTCAGGTGAGTAGTTTCATGCTACATATTTTTATAAATGTTCCCCTACCCTAAACTGTTGGAAAATTAAATTGTTGTTTCATGACTAAACTGTTTTGATAAATTATTATATTATCAATGGAATCAAATTATTTTTGAAACATGTGTGAACTTGGCATACTGTAAATATTTATTTTGGTCTCATGTTTATAATGATGAACTACCATGTTTTACGAAACTGATGTGTATTGATTATTGGGACCATATGTGTATTTAGTCTAGGGAAATTATTCCACTGTGTGTGGTGACTCTGACCACTAGGGAACAGATTCGGGTTGGGCCGTGATGAATCTAGTGCTCAACGATTGTAAGGAAAAGACCTTAAAAAAAAGCTAGGTGACCTTCAATCGGACCGTCTTTGAGAAAAGGCCCAGGTGCCACCCTGAGGATGACTCCTAGTTTGGTATTGGATCCAACGGGGCTTATAGCCTTAAGAACTGTGTGGCATATTATTTGTTTTTATTGGTACCCAGAAAATTATTGGTGTTCATGTTATAATCTGTTTTAAGTGGAAAATGTCATTTATCATGTTCTTGCGAGACATGAGTATTTTAAGTGTTGAACTGTGGAACCTTCTTTTTGAAACATATTGTATTTACCAAACTGTATGTCAATCTAGTTTCTGTGATGTATATCTTATTTTGGAATTGAGCCATGTTTTCAAAACTGTATTTACTATCCATGTTGCTACTCACTGAGCTATCAGCTGACTTAGTTTTTATTACTTCCAGGTGTTAGAAGGATTTAGGGTGGACTCATGGCGTAGCTGAGACTCGATTGCATGGACCTCTAGGACATACATTTATTTTGTTTTAGAGTGTTATGTCAAGTTTGTGCATATTTATTTATTTCTTTTTATTTTTATTGAGGTTCGTTTAGGATTATTTTGATATGTGGGCTATTTAGATCCCATAAGTTTGGATGGTATTGATTACTGTTGGTTTTGTCGTTTATACTTGTGACATGTCATTGGATTGAGTTTGGTTATTTATTACTGGACTTTTGTATAATTGCTCAATGTGATTATGGATTAGTGGTTAGGTTTACGTGTGCCTTGGGCTGAGTCCCTGTGGGCCACGGCCGGTCATACCCAGATTTGGGGTGGACAGTAAGAGTCAGCCACTCTTTGTGGCATTTTATCAAGCACCTAAGAGGCATAAATAATATATACCAGTGCAAGATATCAGAGAAACTATGACCCTATATAACTTTACCACCTATGTAGATAATTTCAATAATCCAAATAATACACTACTATTCAAAAACAATGTACAATACAAAACCAGAATGAAAATTGAAGAAAACCCTTCAAGAAGATAAAAAACTCATTTCAACTTCATACTAAAATCACAAAAATGGTTAATGTACCTCTCACTAAATTAAAACCAAATCATCAAGGCCAAATTTAACTTTAAAAAAAAACTGAGGGGATTAGGTTGAGAGCTTCTCTCTCTAGAATCTAGAGAGAGAAAGCTCCCTCTGTTGTTACCTATGGAGTTTTGAGGTTCCTTATTAGATTCTTGGTCTGGTTTGGGTTATGTTTTGTGTTATTGCTGAATCTGGTCTTATTTATGTCCAGATTTAGGAGGGTTTGAAGTTTTTTTTAGGTCGTTGCAGTCTTCTGATAATGCTCCGGCCTGCGGATGGTGTTCAAATCATGGGTTGTTGATGTTACTCTGGGATTCTTTCTTGTTGTGGCACATGTTGGACATCTTTCCGGTAAGTGGCTGGTCAAGTATGTTCTCAGTAGTCTGGGTTTGGTGGTATTGCAGGTGGTCTTGCTGTTCATGGCGGTGGACTCCTCCTCCCACCATGTTGCTCTGTGTGGTTAGCTTCGCCGGTTCTCTCTCTCTTTAGGTCCAAGCTCACTGTCGTTCTATGTGAACTACACTATTCACGTCGGAATGGCTTTATGCCCGGTACTTCTGAGTTTTGTGACTGCTAGAGTAGCTACCGTGAGCGTAAAATACTGTAGATGACGATGTTCTGATGAGGTCCGTCACTGGGTTCTTTTCTCTGACGACGGTTAGGCCGGTTTTCAGAGCAGTAGCGTTGCTGTGTTCTGCCTCTCGGTGTATTTTTCTGCCGACGCCGGTAATAAAGTTATGGGGCTAAGGGTGGTGTTGAAACTGTAACCATGGTTTCTGGCGTTGATCTATTACCGACGGTGTCATTATGGCCATTTTGGTGATCTGTTTTAGTGGTGTCATGTGTTGCTAGGTTCTGTTCCCATTTTTGGCGTTTTCTGCCGGGGTGGTCGGAGCAAATGGCAATACAGGTTATTGGGTTTGGGTGGCTTGACAGTGCATGGTCAGCTACACCGGTGATGGTTAAGCGGAAGTGGAGCGTGTGGTTCACACCCCATGCACGTGTTTTTTTTTTATTTTATTGTGATGTGTGTGAAGCGTGTTGCACGGTTTTGTCTAGACCTTGCTAGCTACAATCAGTGGGTTGCTCTTTATGGGGAAGACAAATAGTGGGTTGGCAAGTATGGTTCATACCTCACGTGGGAGGCCGTGTACAGGTTGGAGGTAACTTCAATTTGGGAAAGGGTCAGTGCCCACGTGATTGTTTGTTTATTGATTTCAATATATATGTTATTATATATATTTGGTGTGCGGAGGTGGTTATTATATATAGCCATGGTTTTGAGTTGGTGTGTGTGGGCCCAAGATGGATAGTTTAATTGTTTTTTGATGAAGTGGGTGGGCCGACGTTGGACTTTCTTTGTGGGTTTGTTTGGAGGGCCCGTGATTTTATTTTTATTGTTGATTTAGTGGGTCTTTGGATTTCAAATCAGTGGGTTCTTTTTTTGGGCCCACTTATTTTTGCTACCTACTTTAATTATTTCTTTTCAGTGGGCATTTTGTGGGCAATCCGTGGCCACTTTTCATAGTGCATGTGGTCTTGTTGATTTTGGGCCTATTCTTGGGCTCAATTTGTGTTGGGTCTCAATTTTATTGGTGAGCCTATATATTTTGATTAGTCACAATGCTACGAATCTTTTGTAGTCAGTTATTTCATGATGATTGATCGTGCGATCCTCATGTGACTCGATATGAGGGTGGTTTTGAGCCATCTCCGCCAAGAGTGATTGGGGAGTCACTGCTATGGGGAATAGTGGTTCGATAACTAGCCGAGTTCGAAACTGGGAGATGAGCGGGAGGATAGCTACCGGTTTTCTGGTCGCTTCTTGTCTTCATGTGACCCATCCTAATTGATTGTATTGCCACGCTTGACATGGAGTGAAGGGGACACTGCCGTGGGGTTTGAGGCTTGTGATCTACCAAGGAAGGGACTGGGGGATGTGATGATTGCTCTCATGTGTTTGTTGGCTATGTATTGGTTTGTTGTAGCGAGACTATTATTTTTTCACGAAACTTCTCAAGACCGTTGATTATGGTGATTGACTATGCAAGCTTCATGTGACTTAGCCAGGAACTTTCATGGGATAGATCTTTTCCTTCGTCATGGCTTTGGTTGAGTGGCTTAGATGTCATGGCTATGAGAAGCGAGATGCTTATTGGATTCCATGCTTTCATCCGAGGTAGGGACTAGGAGCAAGTGGGGGCAGTTATTATTTTTCGGTTGGTCTTGTTGGGTGTTTAGTTAGTTTCATTTGTATTGTGTGTTTGTCTGTTATGTTTTGACTCTATGTGTGTCTTGTTTATTTGCCCATATATCCACCCCACGTTTCCATTTATTATCTTTGGTGGTAGGGGTTACTTTGGGACAACAAGGATATATGGGCAAAGTGGGGTTCTTGTTTTTTATGTTGTTTTCTCGCTTTTGCGAGGGTGGTTTTATGTTGTAGGATGTCCAGTGGTAGTTTATGTTGTTTTTTGATCGTCTTTATTTGTTGTAGGGCGTACCTGGGGTATGCCCCTTGTAAACTTGTACATTTTACTGTCTTTATTTTATGACTTACTTACCCAAAAAAAAAAAAACCAAATCATCCAAAAAAAAAAAAAATTCACATTTCTCATTTACTCTCCCACAATTTCTTAGCAAGCAAACATATCTCATAATAACAAAGCACTGAGTGCTTTTTTTTTTTTTTTTTTTTTTTTGGGTTCAATTTTCCAAAAAACAAAATATTTAACCCAAAGAGAAATAAGTACACAAAACATAAAATTACCTAATAAACTTCAACGACGAAGAACAAATCAACTCTCTACAGCTCAGATCCAGTAAATCCACCAACTCATCTAATCGGAGACACAAACTTGCCAAATCAAACACAAAAACCTAAAATGAATTCCAAGCGTTTTGTAGGGTTTTTTGTATGCTCAATTTGTGATTTTACTTAGAAGAAATACAACGCAAGAGAGGGGGTCGTACAAGAGATGGAAACTGAATGGAAAAATCGCAGCAAATTTAGAGCTCCAATTTTTTCAGGGTTTCTATAGCATTTTTTCTTTGCTATAACCTATAGAGTAAAGTTCCGTGTTAGGCAACCTTTAATATTGTTTTTCAATTGCTATTAAAACATAAAAAATTGCTATAAAAAATTAAATGCTATTATTCAAAAGTCTTTTACAACATTTTATTAAAAAATGCTATGTATACCTTTTATTTTATAACATTTATAAAAAAAATGCTATAAACAAATGTTATTAATTATACTTTTATCTTGAAAATTGTAATAAAATTGTATAACATCAATGGTGATTTAATTTTGTAATTATTTGTGATTATTGTGAAAATTAACCAAAATAATCAACAGAGTGTACAAAATTAACGGTTGACAGTTAATACCGGTTGTTCAAGGTGAGCCTTGATTTTTTGAGAATTCTTACGTAAATTTGTGTCTCGAAACCCTACGATGGCACGAGATTTATTTGAACCATTTTCGATATTCGATTTTGGAATAAGGGTGAATGTGAAGGTAGCACATATGGAGGTCACGTACCCCTGGCAAACCGTTCCCTTGGGACAGACCATGGATGCCATTGCTTGGGTATGTAACTCTGAACATGGGCGTCCCTAGTAGTTATAGTTAGTAACACTTGAATAGTTAACTGTGGCCATGGCTTAGTTGGTAAGTTAAATCTCTTTGGAAATACTTAGAGTGTCACCTAAATTATTAAAATTGTTGGAATTATTGTAATGGTTGTAATTTATATTTGAATAAATTACACTTTGCACCCCTACACTTTACATCAAATCCCACTTTGGCCCCTACATATCAAATTGTGACACTTAACCCCTTGCACTTTTAGTCAAGTGTCACTTTGGCCCTTTTGTTAGTCTCATTGTTAATAGAGGTTAGTCACATGAAAAACATATGAGGATAAATTACACTTTGCACCCCTACACTTTACATAAAATCCCACTTTAGTCCCTATACATCAAGATTGTGACACTTTTTGATGTGTAGGGACTAAAGTGAGATTTTGTGTAAAGTGCAAAGGTGCAAAGTGTAATTTACCCTTTATATTTGCAATTATATTGTTATATCCTGTTTATAATCTCATTATTTTCACTTAAAAATAGAGGTAGGTTTGTTGTCTTTTCTTACTGTGTTATGAAACTCATGGAATGTGTTTTGTTGCCCTGACGTTTTATGCCAGATTTTGACAATGAAGGAATTGAAGTTGAAAACGGAGTTGACACTAACGTAGAGCCTTGGTTGACTTGAAGCCATGACTAGAGCGGAATAAATTTTATTATATTATGTATTAGCTATTAAGGATTTTATAATTTTGTTTAATGTTGTATTTGGACATTTTAAGCTTTTATTAGGTATTGTTTGAACTTTTGGTTATATGAGAGTTAAAATTTCCAATTAAAATGTTAAGTTTTTAATTTAGTAAGTTACTTAGTTTATTTAATTTCTCTTGATGTTCCAAAATTTTTTGGGCCCCACACGTTGTGTTGTGGAACATCATTATTGGGGTGGTTTCTGCTAATGGGTGTCATGTCAAAGCACTTGAATTGTTTCAAGAGATAAAATTAGGGTCTGGATTTATGCCAAATGTTCTTGGAATGCAACCATTACTAGTTTTGCTTATAGACACAACGATTGAGAAGCATTGGATATATTTAGGTTAATGATTGATGCAGGCATAAAACCAAACCTGGTCACACTTTCTAGTATGATACTAGTGTTAGTTGAATTAAATTGTTTCCTTGCCGAGAAAGAACTTCATTTATTTTAGTATAAGAATAGGAATGGAATTTGATATATTTGTCCCCAACTTATTGATTGATATGTGTGCAAAATTAGGGCACTGGCGGAGGGAGGAGGAGGGCTAGATGTTGCCATTGGCCATGGCCAGCGAAGTTGTAGAATGCAAAAAGGAGAAAGGCTTTAGGGCTTAGAAATAGAGGGGAGTGAAAAGCGAAAGGGAGGAGTTGCAAAGAAGTTTGTGGAAGTTGATAGCGGAGGAGACAGAAGGGTGAGTTTGGATAGGAGATGGTGAGTTTGCATCTATGTTTTGAAATTTGGGGTCAAAATGTAATTTTTTAAAAAAAATTTCCCGTTTAAAAATGACAGTAGGGAGTAAATTGATACGATTTCAAAAACTTTAGGGATAAAATTGAAATTATTTGAAATCTGGGGATGTAATTGATCATCGAGACTAAGCATAGGGATAAAAATGAAATTTTCTCTTCCTTAAAAGGCAATACTTTTTGTGGATAAGGGATTTTTGTGATTCTATGGACTTCTTGAGAAATTTTGCATCCTTATGGATACTAGGTAGTTCTCTTTTGATTTTATTTTTGTATATACATATAGTGTGCCAAAAAAAAATGCATTATAGAATTAAAAAAAAGAAAAAGAAAAAGAAAAATGCATTATAGAAAAAAGAAAAATTAGTTAAAAGTAACATTACATGCATTATCGAAAAATGCTAGCAGATGAAACTTATGAGTAGTGTTGTGAAAAATATAACTCAACTCGTTAAAATCACTCAATTTGCTTTGTTAACTACAGCTTGAAAGAAGAGTAATGTTAGGAGTATTAAAATTCTACAAAGATTTTACTAAATGTCTTGTATGAATGTGAGTCCCACAAAATTATGGAATTCACAGTTATATGAGATATTTGATAAAATAGAAAATTTAAAATCTCTAACATTTTTCTTAAAAGAATTAATGAAATGAGCTAAACGAATTGTATTATGTTCGAAGACGGTCAATTTAATTTGGATTTAAAATTTTAAAATTGCATTTGTAACCAACATAACTCACAGTAATTAATTTATTGACTTCTCCCTCTTTTACCTCTCATGCAATGTCAAAGAAAATCTACTCTGAAGTGCTTTTCGATAAAGTTGAAAGTTGAAAATTGAAAATTAAGTATTGAAAATTAAGTGTTGAAATTTTTTAAGTTAAAAAGTTGTTTGATAAAAATTTAAGTGCTGAACTAAAAAAAAAAAAAATTGTTTATATGTATAAAATCAAATTTAAAAATTATTTTTTTCAAATTGAATATTTCAATTTTTATATTATGATGGTGGTGGTGGTAGCGGTGGCAGTAGTGGTGTTTATAGAAACAATGATAACGGTGATAAAGGTGGTGGTAGTAGTGGTAGCATGATGGTGGTGGTGGTAGGGATAGCAGTAGCGATAGCAATAGTGATAGTGATGGTTGTAGTTGTGGTAGTAGTGGTAGCGATGGTGGTGGCGGTGGCGGCAGTGTCATAATGGTAGACTGGTGGTGATAGCGATAGTGGTGGTGGTGGTGGTAATAACAGTAATGATGGTGGTAGTGGTGGCAATTGTAGCGTCAATGATAGTGGTGGTGGTGATGGGGGTGAGTTTATAATAGTATACATCGATACTTATGTTTAATATTTATAAATTCAGTCAGAATTAAGTAAATTTCATATAATTTAAAATTTTATTAAGTTGTAGCCTACATTTTAAGATACACTTAAATTTTCAAGTGATATCATGTAGTGACCCTCATTCCTCACCTTAGGCTCGGCCATGAGCATTTGTATAATCTTGTTTTGCTAAGTTGCAGTAGTGAATTTTCTTGACTTGTCTTAACTAGAATGAGATTTTGTCTTGGTTTGTACTTATGTGAAATTTACTTGTTGAGTCTTGTTCTTTCTGGTGAGTCTAGCCGAGGTCACCTTAAAGCCAGAACCGCCTTGAAACCACTTTGGTTGACCTCTACCTTCGTCCTGGCATATTGGCCGAGATGTCATTTTCTAGGCCGAGGTGTATCATCAAGGCCGAGAAGTGTATCATCTAGGTCGAGATGTTATCCTTGAACCCAAAGTGATCTTGTTTCGGATTGGTGCGACCTAGACCGAGGTGTGGCACATCTAGGTCGAGGTGTGGCACAGCTAGGTCAAGCGTTGTTCGTCCCAGCCGGGATCATAGATACCTCACCTACCGGAGCCGATGTTTTTCACCCGATGTCAGTACCTTGTCAGAATGCCATGCCGCTTTACTTGTTAAACACCCTTTCACCATACTTTGTCTGGTCTGTCAGCCACCTTTTCGGGGAGAACCAACCAGCCGTTGCCACGTGTTCGAGCTGAATGTTAAATCAGCCGGCAGTGAGTAGAACCTATCATTTTGTATCATATCCTTGCCTTGAGAGAGAGAAGCTCTAGAAGGAAGAAGGAGTTTTAGAGTGAAAGAGTGGATCTTCGAGCTTGATTCTTAGAGATCTAACCGTTAAACTCATGTATTAAGGACTTGGACTCTCGCTTGACCTCGACGTTGAAGAACGAGGTGAGTGGTATTTTTAATAAAGTTATGTTATTAAGTTTTGATAAAGTTTTGCCTTGCTTGTTTTGGGAAAAGTATTTGTTAAGCATGAATGACTATCCCTATTTTGTGTATCAAGTATTAGCCTTGGTTTGACAATTCTTGAAAGTCCGTACATGCTAGGGGACTATAAGCATTTGTAGCACAATTCTTGAAAGTCCGTACGTGCTAGGGGACTATAAGCATTTGTAGCACAATTCTTGAAAGTCAGTACGTGCTAGGGGACTATAAGCATTTGTAGCACGACCTTTGTCAATGTCACCCCTTGGAACTTGGAAGCCTTGAAAGACTTTAATTGTCTAGACTTGAAAGATTTGTTAGATAAACTTGATTTGCCCTTGGGTTTTGTACAAGATGTGTTATGCTTTGATTTGATAAAGATTTCGGATAACATTCATGTAAATCCCTTTATTATTTATACCATTCACTGAGTATCCAAACTCACCCCTCTCTATATATATGTAGGTGACGAGCAGGACGGCGGTGACGCCTAGATGTACTTGCCACTTGTTTTGGATTTTGTATTTTTGCAGCATCTTGAAGATTGTGCTTCTTAGTTGTATTTCATTGTACTTTGTATTCGATGGCTGAGAAGCCTTTTGGTCAAGATGTATTTTTGTACTTCATTTTGTTATATTAAAGCTATGTAACGATGTATGCCATTCCATTTAACTTATGCACTGCTCTTATGGACTAATTGAATTTGTATATATATTGCTTCCGCACATGTTAGCCCCATATATAATACTCTGGTTATGTGTGAATTTTGGAAGTTGGCCTTCGGTAATCTCAGATTATTGGCCATCACGGCACTAAACTACTAGGGGCGGTTTGGGGTCGTGACAGATTGGTATCAGAGCACAAATTTCTTATAGTACGTTATTCACATACCTTGAGTCCTAAAGAGCATAGGATTTCCCTTAGAAAGATGTTAGGATTGCATCATGTTGCTTGCTATTTGACGAAGTGTGCATTATCTCGGCTTGACTGTTTGTTACTTGCATACATGTCTATTTGATTGTTTTGTTTTAAAGTCACGTTTTGCATACTACTAGCATCATGAGAAGGGGTAGACCACCGGTTGGCCGAGATCATCCCGAAGACAGATTGGACAGATTAGAGAGATTGGTCGAAGGTTTGGTCCGTGAGTTAAGACAACCTAGGCCACAAGACACTAGTACCACTTCTACCCAAGCCGAGCAGACAAACGGCCGACATGCAGTTCCACCTCCGCCTCGTCCAGTGCCGCAAGTGCCTCCACAGCAAGCTTTATATGGGGATGGCACCATAGCCTTGATCAGAGAGTTCAAAAAGATGAAACCACCGAGGTTCTCTGGGGGTATTGAACCGATGAAGGCCGAAGCGTGGGTCTTGGGGAAATTGGAGAAGCTGTTTGAGATCTTCCCAGCACGCGGACCGCCCAAGAAGCGTGTCATTTGGCAACATTCAACTAAGAACGACGATGCACGAAGATGGTGGATGATGACCTGAGAAAGCAACCCAGGTCTGACTTGGGCCAGATTTTTGGAATTGTTTTACAACAAGCATTTCCCCCTTAGTGTTCGAGACCGTAAGACCACGGAGTTTCAGACTTTGACACAAGGCAACAAGACAGTGACGGAATATAACCGTGCTTTTACCGAGTTGGCGAGATACGCGCCTCACATGGTCGATGATGAATACAGAAAGGCCAGGAAGTTTGAAAGTGGATTACGTGGACCAATTCAAGATCGAGTTAACATGTTCAATATGCCGACCTACGCCGGAGTGTTGGACAAGGCCATATTGGCAGAGGCTAACTTGAACCGATACCAGAACTCAGGAGAAAATCAGAAGAAGAGGCAGAACTATGATAATCGCCGAGCTTCGTTTAACGCCAAGAAGAAAACGAATACGGACAGCTCCAGCAACTCGAACCAGGAAAGTAGCGCCAAGCCGACGTGTGCAAGTTGTGGGAAGCCACATTCTGGAGTATGCCGTTGGGCATCAGGAGCCTGTTTCGAATGTGGTGAAATGGGTCATCGCGTGAAAGATTGTCCGAAGACAAGAACTGACGATGGTAAGAAAGATGGGAACACCTCGGGCTCTGCGCAAAGAAATAACATCGAGAGGGCCCAAATGAGACAGGGCAGAGTTTTTGTATTGGTACCAGGAGACACTACGAATGTTGAGACAGTGGTGTCGGGTATACTCTCAATTTGCTCTCAAGACGCATACATATTAATTGATTCTGGATCTATACATTCATTCATATCTGTTAAGTTTGCCGAGAAATTAAATAGAGAACAAGAACCCCTTGATTATATGTTACATGTGGCTACTCCATCTGGGAGAACTATGATTGTTGCATCCATTTATAGGGCGTGTATTGTTGTGATTGAGGGTGTAGAATTATTAGTTGATTTGATGCCGTTAAGCATGACCCACTTAAGCTAACCTAAACCGATATCAGAATTCAGGAGAGAACTAGAGGAAGAGACAGAATAATGGTAGCCGCCGAGTTCCGTTTAACGCCAAGAAAAAGGTGAATGTGGGCAGTTCCAGGAACTCGAACCAGGAAAGTAGCGCTAAGCCGACGTGTGCAAGTTGTGGGAAGCCACATTCTGGAGTATGCTGTTGGGCATCAGGAGCCTGTTTCGAATGTGGTGAAATGGGTCATCACGTGAAAGACTGTCTGAAGACAAGAACTGACGATGGTAAGAAAGATGGGAACACCTCGGGCTCTGCACAAAGAAATAACATCGGGAGGGCCCAAATGAGACAGGGCAGAGTTTTTGCATTGGTACCAGGAGACACTACGAATGCTGAGATAGTGGCGTCAAGTATACTCTCAATTTGCTCTCAAGACGCATACATATTAATTGATTCTGGATCTACACATTCATTCATATCTGTTAAGTTTGCCGAGAAATTGAATAGAGAACAAGAACCCTTTGATTATATGTTACATATGGCTACTCCATCTGGGAGAACTATGATTGTTGCATCCATTTATAGGGCGTGTATTGTTGTGATTGAGGGTGTAGAATTATTAGTTGATTTGATGCCGTTAAGAATGACCCACTTTGATGTCATATTGGGGATGGACTGGTTAGTAGCGAATCACGCATCTATTAATTGTGTTTCAAAGAATGTCACATTGAGACCCCCGAACCAAGCCGAGGTTGTGTTTCCAGGGTGAAAGAGTAGTACCCCCACCTTACTTGATCTCATCTATGAAAGCCTATAAATTGATCCAAAAAGGGTGTCGGGGTTACCTGTGTAGTATACTATGTAATCTGAATGGAAGCGTTGAGCTAGCCGACATCCCAATTGTCAAGGAATTTCCCGACGTCTTTCCAAATGACTTGCCTGGCTACTTTGTCGATAGAGAAATAGAATTTACGGTTGACATTACGCCGGGAACCCAACCTATCTCCAAAACACCCTACAGAATGGCCCCAGCCGAACTTAAGGAACTGAAACTGCAATTACAAGAATTGTTGAGTAAGGGATTTATTAGACTGAGTACTTCACCATGGGGAGCACCCGTTCTGTTTGTTAAGAAAAAGGATGGCACACTTCGTCTTTGTATCGACTACCGAGAACTGAACAAGGTAACCATTAAGAACAAGTATCCGCTGCCGAGGATCGACGATTTGCTTGACCAACTGCAAGGGGCACGAGTCTTTTCTAAGATTGACCTCAGGTCGGGCTACCACCAGCTGAAAGTTAAGGCCGAGGATGTTGAGAAGACTGCTTTCCGGACAAGGTATGGCCACTACGAATTTTTGGTAATGCCTTTCGGAGTGACCAATGCTCGTGCAGCATTCATGGATTTAATGAATAGGGTCTTCAAGCTGTACCTGGACGAGTTCGTGGTTGTTTTCATCGACGACATACTGATCTATTCCAAGAATGAAGTTGAGCATGAGAAGCACTTGGGGCTAGCCTTACAAGTCCTAAGAGACAAGAAATTATATGCCAAGCTTAGCAAGTGTGAATTTTGGCTCTCCAGTATCTCGTTCTTAGGGCATGTGATTAACGAAGAAGGTATTTCAGTCGATCCAAGTAAGATTGAAGCCGTTGAATTGGCCGACACCGACTAATGTATCCGAAGTTTGTAGTTTTCTGGGTTTGGCCGGCTATTACAGGAAATTTGTGAAGGATTTTTCAAGGATTGCAGTACTGCTGACACAACTAACTCAGAAAAGAGTGGCGTACGAGTGGACCGAGGATAGGGAGTCCGCTTTCCAAGAGTTAAAGACGAGGTTGGTTACAGCGCCGATACTTGCTTTATCGTCAGACAAGGAAGAATTTCAGATTTATAATGATGCTTCACATAAGGGATTGGGCTGTGTGTTAATGCAAAGAGGTAAGGTTATAGCATATGCATCTCGTCAGTTAAAACCCAATGAAAAAAATTATCCTACCCATGACTTGGAACTGGCAGCCGTGGCCTTTGCTTTAAAGATATGGCGTCATTACTTGTATGGAACTTCTTGCCAAGTTTTCACAGACCACAAAAGTCTGAAGTACTTGTTCACTCAAAAGGAATTGAATATGAGATAGAGAAGATGGCTTGAACTATTAAAGGACTACGACATGCAGATTCAGTACCATCCGGGTAAGGCAAACTCCGTAGCCGACGCGTTGAGTAGGAACTTAGTTGGAAGTTTGGTGTGCCTAACAATGATTTCAGTAGAGCCGACCATAATTGAGGAAGTGAAGACCAGACAGATGGAGGATAAGTTCCTTAAGAAGGTAGTTGATGAATTCGTCACCAAGCCAAGGCCAGGGTACACCCTTGAAAATCGAGTGCTTAAGTTTGAAGGGAGATTGTGCATGGCCGACGTCCTAGAGTTGAAAAGGAAGATTTTGCGGGCAGCCCATAGCTCTAAATTTGCCGTTCATCCGGGAAGCACCAAGATGTACCAGGATGTGAAGCGGACTTTCTGGTGGTCAAATATGAAAAGAGAAATAGCCGAGTTTGTATCCCAGTGTCTATGTTGTCAGCAAGTGAAAGCAGAACACCAGAGGCCAGCAGGACTTCTTCAACCCTTGTCAATCCCTGAGTGGAAATGGGAACACATCTCCATGGATTTTGTAATTGGTTTGCCGAGGACGCAAAAAGGTATGAACTCAATTTGGGTTATAGTTGACAGATTTACTAAGTCAGCGCACTTTTTGCCTATCAAGACTACATTCAATGCCGACCGACTTGCTGGACTGTATATGAATGAAATTGTGAAGCTTCATGGAGTGCCGATGCCCATAGTGTCAGACCGAGATTCGAAGTTTGTTTCTAGATTTTGGCAGAGTTTACAAAGGGCTTTGGGAACCGAGTTGAAGTTCAGCACAACATTTCATCCCCAGACCGATGGACAAACAGAAAGAACGATTTAGACACTCGAAGATATGCTCAGACTATGTGTGTTAGATTTCAAGGGAAATTGGGAAGTACATCTACCGTTAGTAGAATTCGCCTACAACAACAGTTATCAAGCCAGCATTGGCATGGCACCGTACGAAGCTTTGTATGGAAGGAAGTGCAGGTCACCGATATGTTAGACTGAAGTGGGAGATAAAGCCTTGATTGGGCCTGAACTGGTTCGAGTTACAACCGAGAAGATTAAAACTGTACAAAGCCGGCAGAAGAGTTATGCCGACCAGAGAAAGAGGGAATTAGAATTTGAGACTGGGGATCATGTATTTTTGAAGATCTCGCCGACGACAGGGGAATTAGAATTAGATGTAGTGTGTGACCAGTAAGTCCTTTTCCAAACGTGGATGGGTATTGGTTAGACAGATATACATTACTAGTTAATTGGGGAAGTTTGGTTTTTTTTTTTTTTTTTTTTTAGAATATGTGACATGTATGGTGTGATATTCCAATGTAGCAGGTATTAATGTGACACTCCAACGATGGGATACTCTAAAAAAATTAAAAACTCTTTAGTATACTTTTTTCAAATGTGACAACGTGACAAGTATGATGTGACATTCTAAAATTTTTACTCATCATCAGTGTACTTTTTCCAAATGTGACAACGTTGTAGGTATGATGTGACACTCCAAAAAAAATAAAAAACTCCTTAGTATACTTTTTTCACATGTGACAATGTGGCGGGTATGTTATGACACTCTAAAAAAATTAAAAACTCCTTAGTGTGCTTTTTCTAAACGTGACATGTGACATTCCAACGTGGTAGACCCAACTTGATTGAGTTGCAGCGTGTCTTCACGTCACGCGCTAAAAAATGATTAGTAAGGAATCACGTCCCACATTGCACGTGTTAAAAACAACCAAACGTTAAAAAGCTATTAGTGCTCTTTTTGAACAACGTGAAACACAAACACCCCACCACCTCTTTGTGATGACCTCAACCCGCCCATATGGATTAGAGTCATAACCGATCAGTAATCATAGGATTACCTACAGCCTCAGTCAGAAATCAAATCATATTTAATAATAAGGGCCAAATTGCAGAAGCAGAATTTGCAAAGACTGTCCAATGAGCTGTGCATACAAGGCTTAACCAAAAACTTTTCTCATATATGTAATAACTCACACTATACAAACATCCATAGCATGTATTACATAAGTATAGGATTATACAAAAGTCAATATTAACAAAAACCAAGGTTATATACAAATTTGATCATACATGACCATAAAAGAACAAAAAGGAAAAGCAAAACAAAAGTGAGGCCTTTTGCGTGAGCGACCTTGGTTCACTCCTCAAAACTTGGTTTCTCATAGCTCACTGGGGCTGGGGCTGGGGCTGGACATCCTACTGCTCACCTACATACATATAAATAAAGAGTGAGCCAACGCCCAGTGAATAATACCAAAGTAAAGGAGTTCATGAATGAGATTCATTTAACCAAAATTCGTAACTAAACCTATTGCTCAATATCAACGCAAAACGACCTCAGGTCCATCATATCATATATCGTATCCATATACAAAATGACCTCAAGTCCAATCCATATTTACAAAATGACCTTTGGTCCATTATATGCAAAACGATCTTAGGTCCAATACTTAGACAAAACGACCTTAGGTCCATTGTATGCAAAACGACCTCAGGTCCAATCAATTCATATTCACATTTGTGCACAGTTTTAGACCCATGATCATGTTCACATTCGCCTTCGTATTCAAGACGACCTTAGGTCCAATCAATTCATATTCACATTTGTGCGCACTTTTAGACCCATGTCATGTTTACATTCGCCTTTGTATTCAAACAATCTTAGGTCCAATCAATTGCTTATTCAGAACGGCCTTTGGCCCATTTAACAGTTATACAAAACGGCCTTAGGCCCAATTTATATCCTCTTCAAATAAACCGAACGGTCTTGGGCCCATTTCACATTCGTACATTAAGTACTTCACATATCTCATTGCGAATCAAATGGATAGAATACCCATTCATAGCATCAATTCAGAAGTTTAGAAACTTACCGCATAGGTAATATTTAGAAAATAATGCATACACAAAAATATCTTTACTAAGATATTACTCATAGTGTTCCGTCGATGGATTTGCCATTGCGCTTGACCCTACACATTTCATAACACATTGGATCACAAGCAGTTCAATCCGTTCTTAACTTGTTTATTTCTCTTAGGCCTCTTTCTTATTTCTTTAATTCATTTACAATGCTCAATGCATGCCTAAGAGTGCTTAGAAATGAATGAGAACGGAAAACGGAACACAAAACAGTTTTTCAAAAGTTTCTGAAACAGGGCACTCCGTTCGAGCGCAGCTTTGGTCACGTCTGTAAAACTCTGTAAAAGTACTAGTTGGATGATTTTTACGCTCGAACGAGACTTCTGTCGCTTGAGCGACGAGCCATGTAAAACAGGGTTTGCTCGAGCGCAAGGTTTGCCACTCGAGCTACCGTGCAAACCTCTGTAAAACTTTTGGGAGCTTGATTTTTACACTCGAGCAACACTTTCCTCGCTCGAGTAGACATGTCGAATTCTGGAATTTCCAGAATTGTATTTGAAGCTCAAACTTGATGTTCAAAGGCCCCAAGCTCATGTTTTTGTATGGCATGAGAACATAGGTAATTTGAGACCGGTTGTCCAAAACCATGATCCAATTCCCAAATCATTGCATATTCTTCTTGACAACTTCAAAACACATGCAACCAAGCTTCATAACTACATGGATTGTGCATGCATGTGTAATATAAACTCTAATGCCATTTCAAATGGTAAAAATAATGGTCAAAATCATGTAGCTCAACAAAATTATGCATGCATGAGTAATTTGGCACCAAATTCTTCATATTAAGTTTGTATTCTACATTAAATCACCAATTCTTCTTTGAATACATATATGCATGAACTTAAACTCATGAATTAGAGTTCAAACACTCACTTGGAGCCTTCAATCCTTCTAATTCTAGCAAATCCTTGTGCCTAGCTTCCCAATTCTTCAATCTTGAAGTCAATTCTCCAAGAATTTGGTCCATCTCTCTCTAAATCAAGTGTTTTCCCTCTCTAAAGTGCATAAACTCAACCAAGAGGTGAGAAATGAGCTCAAAGATATGAGCTAAGCCCCTAATTACCACATATATAGGTCTCGCTAATCATATTGACTAATCAAGGCTTAGGCCTAATCAAATGAACTTAATTAAATCAAATTAATCTAATTATTTTTAGCCGAATCAATTTTTAATTAAATTTTACCATGAACTCTAAAAATTACGCTAATCGCAATGAGACAATCAATTTCGCTTTTTGTCTCCTCTACAGCCTTCAATTTAAATTTTATAACAGAAAATCGAACAGATTTTCCTACGGTGAATAGATAGAAATTCAAAAACACATATAATCATATAATTAGTACTTAAAATCATATAAAACATATAATTATAAGCATAATTAAGATTAATTAGCATAACACAGAGTAGGGTTGTCACAACCTTCCTACGTGGTGGGTATGTTGTGATATTCTAAAAAAATAAAAAACTCCTTAGTGTATTTTTCTAAACGAGACATGTGACACTCCAACGTGGCAGACTCAATTTGATTGAATTACTACGTGTCTTCACGTCACGCACCAAAAAACAAATAGTAAGGAATTTATGTCCCACACTGCGCGTGTTAAAAATAACCAAAATTTAAAAAGCTACTAGTGCGCTTTTTGAACAATATGACATATAAACACCCCACCACATTTCCCATACATAATCATGTCACCTATTCACCAATTGTACTAACAATGGCAAAACAATCAACAAATAATTTAAGGGACCACTCAGTCACCAAAAAATCATTTAGGACCTTATAAATTATAATTCTATAAAATGAGATTTCCTGATCAATTTCCCATTATCATACTATCAATTTTTTATACTTTTTGTATTTGTTTTAAGTAAAAAATAATCAATTTTTTTTTTATACTTTTTGTATTTGGTTTTGACTATACTTTTTGTATTTGTTTTAAGTAAAAAATTTAAGGGATATTTACCAATAAATCTTATCTCACAAACAGTTTTACCGATTGGTCCTAAGGTTATTTCTATTGCTCTGATTAGTTTTATTAATGGGGGAATATCTTGTCAGTTGATCTTATTTCCTTTGTTTGGTAACATTGAGTGGTCAATTATACTCTTCCTTTTCTTGTTTTACGATTTTGGTAGGATTACTTCCAAACATTTGGTAATTGAAATATTGGTGTACAAGACATTCACATCATTACGTTAAGGTTTTTGGGGCTGCTGTTATGTTGGGGGTGTTCAAGGTGTGTGATTGTGTGACGCATCAACGGAGATTCCTAAATCGGTCGTGTTTGCATTTCGTGTGTGTGGTAGATGCTTAGTGTATTTGTTTGTCAGTTGTGTGCTATGCCATACATTCCAATTGCATAACATGAAACTTGGAGTTCATTCAATTTGCAGTGGTTGTGGTACAATTGTGTGTGTCACGTCACATACATCGATCCAAGACAAAAAGTATAAAGAGCCTTAGTGCACTTTCTTAATGTGTGGCACCAAAATCACGCGCGTAATATAGCACGTCATAGGCCCTGTTTGGTAGAGCTGTGGAAAAGTGCTTATAGCTTATGCTTAAACAGCTTATAGTTTATAACCATGAACATAAGCTGATTTCTGACTTATAAATTAAGCATCTCCTGCCCCACTCAAAGAATAAGCTAATTTCTGACTTCCAAAAAGCTATAAGCTATAAGGTATAAGCTAAATCAAACACATCAAAATAACTTAAATTAAACTGAAAACTGAAATAAGCAACTTTTAAACTGCACCAAACAGAACCATAACCATCTACCAACACCTAAACCATAGAAATGTGGCATGTCACCACCACACGCACCAAAATCACCAAACCCATGTATTAGGCGTTGAAGCAGCCTACTTTTAGTGGTATTTATGTCTTTCTGCAACAAAAAAAACCAATTGGATCAAAAGAATATTTCTAAGACTAAATAAAACACATTTTCAACCTTTACAATTTATTGGTAACTAACCCAAAATTTGATGGCTTAAGTCAAAAAAATTTAATTAAAATAGGTAATTAAACCACGCTGAAAACCTTATCCACACATTCCGCCTCTCTCTCTTAACCTCCCGCCTCCCGTAGCCTCACCATATCGCGTCGCCGTCCTTCAGCCTCCTCGCGTCACCGCCTTCAGTGGCCGTCTTCCATCTCAGGTATACTCGGTCTCTCTCAGATCAATCTCTCTCTGTCTCTCTCAAATCTCTTAGGTCTCTTTGTTTTTTGTCTAGGGAGGTTACACAATTTTTGCCACAACTAATTGATATATTTGAAATAAGCTAATAGAAATCAGTGTGAGAGATCTGAGATATGGAATTTGTAACAAATCAGTGTTATATATGGAGCTGTTGGAGCTTGTGTTGTCACCCTCCAATATGATTGCTGTTTGTTCTAGAGAAGGATTTAGGGCCATCTAGATTAGATTGGGTCGGATGTTTTTTAAAATTTTTTATTGGGGCAATCCTCCATTTGGTCTTCTTAAGTGTTTGAAGGCTACCTCTCACTTATTTGTTGCCATTTTAAGGTTATTTTTCAATCAGGTTATAATTTCCAACCGATCGGTCGATTTTTTTGTGGTGGCAAGTTGGTTATCAATCTGCCATCCGCGGTTTGGTTATATTTTTATCCTTAAACTGCACTGTGCGCATCCCTACTTATGACACTACTTCAGTCGCTAATTAGCGGTGCTCTTGGCAAGAGAGGGTGGGCTGTGTATGGTGTGGATTTTGGAAGAAGCTTGTCCAGTTTGGGAGGGGAAGGGGGTTTAATTGATTAAAAAGAAGAATCAACCTCAACCAATATGCCCCCTTAGGTAAGACCACAAGAAAAACAAAAGAGAAATTCTACAATTGGGGATAACTTGGTTACATGGAATTGCTTATTCCTTGTCAGTAACAATTTGCTTGCCACATCAGATTTGTCAACCAAGAAGTGTGTGGTATGCGACTCGCAAGATATGAGTCTCATGACTGAACAAGCAGCCCATGAGTTGATCTCAAAGGTTTGCGTGTAGATCTGAGTTTGACATCAATTTTGTTCTTTATATAAAGTATTTTTTGGATATACTGTTTGTCATTTAGGTACTTATCAATGGGGGAAAAAATTTTGTTGTTTAGGTTCCTGAGTGGAACTTGGTCAATGACGGTGGTAGACTGAAGTTAAGTCGGTCATGGAAAGTCAAGACCTTCTTGAAAGGTTTGGAGTTCTTTCAGGCCATTGCTTATGTTGCTGAAGCAGAAGGTATCTCACTAATCTCAGATCGTAATTCACCTACCTTTCTGGCACTCTTTTAAAATCTTGACTTATGGGTTTGTGTGTGTTTTTAATGCATGTTGGAGATGATGTGCCTGCATTCATATTTATCTTTGGTTATGAATGCAAATAATTGGTCTTGATGAACACACAATCTGAAGCCACAGTTCCAACCCAACATCGTTATCTTAAACAAAATGCACCTTGTCTTTGATGTTGATGCCTACAATGACGTGACCATGTAGTTGAGGAAATACTAAATCTGGAATGTATCTAAATTGACATGCATTGAAGACATTACAAATTCTAGAGAACAAGTTGAACAACCTTTTTACTTGCCTTTAGCATTTTGTTATGAATGATCAATTGCTCGTTCAAGTCATGCTTGTTCATTCATATACAAGTATTTCTGCTTCTTCATGCTATACTCATCATTTCATCTAGTAGAAAGGAGCTAGAAAATATTAAGTCTATTGAGTTGGTAATAGCGAACCACCATTTTAGAATTATTTTTCATATATGATTGATTAATTTTGCATGATCTGTTTAGTGATCCATTAACTTGGTAAATACATATTGGTTCATCTACGGACATATGTGAAATGCTGTAGAAAGATCTAGAAAAAATTGAGTTTAACATGTTGGAAAGAATGATTCACCATTTTAGAAATTATTGAACATAAGATCAAAGCATATTTTAGCATTGTCTGTGTAGTGATCCATTAACTTGTTACACACATATTGGTACATCTATGGACATATATGAAATGCCAGTTACTAAAACTGGTTACCGAAGTATTTTTTATCTAATTAACTCTTCTCGAGCTTATCCTCTTGAGCTGTCAAATAGACTGTTTCTATCACGCCCCCAAACCGCCCCTAGTAGTTTGGTGCCGTGATGGCCAGTAATCCGAGATTACCGAAGGCCGACTTACAAAATTCACACACAATCAGAGTACAATATACGGGGCTCACAAGTGCGGAAGCAATAATCTAAAATACAAGTGGTCCATAAGAGCAGTGCATAGTCAAATGGAATGGCATACATCTTTACATAACTTATAACTTGATTACAAAAGTACATGTTACATCTTGGCAAAGGGCTTCTCAAGCCGACATAAATATAACACATGAAATACAAAACATGGAACATGATCTTCAGGATTGCCGACATCCTTACAGCCGACCAAACAAGCATACAAAACACACATCTTGGCGAAGCCGACCTAAGGCACTCCGGCAAGTGATGACATCGGCTAACAACAAGACTTCGGCAACTAAGGTGACAATGACCTCGGCTAGGAAGGACAACACTTGACTAAGCTGTGCCACACCTTGGCCTAGATGTGCCACACCTCGGTCTAGGTCATACCACCCCAGGACAAGATCACTTGGGTGCAAAGGTAACATCTCGGCCCAGATAATACACATCTCGGCCTTGGTGATTCATACCTCGGCCTAGATAATGACATCTCGGCCAATATGTCAAAGCAAAGCTGGAGGTCAAACAAAGGGGTTCCAAGATACTTCTAGACTGAAGATGACCTCGGCTTGACATGACCTAGGCTTGACATAGCAAGGAAGGAACAAAACATGCATACAACACTTAGGCAAATCACATAAGCACAAAACAAGACTAGTACCTTTACTTAGGCAAAACAAGTCAAAGTCTGCGAATGCAAGCTTAACATGACAAAATCATGCAATGTACATGAACATGACTAAGACATGAATGTGGGTTATTACAGTTTCCTTGGCCTACCTTCTCTTCGGTCTTCCCTTGTTCTTGCAGTGCTTCCATTGGATCTAAATCAGCTCTATACTAGTGGATCCACTAGATCTGCTTAATAAGACTTGGAAGACCATCTTAGTTGACTTTTCCTCATTTTTTACTGATGCCACCTGGAACTTCTAACAGAACAGATGCCTTCGTTTCTTTCTTAGTTTTATTTGGTTGCATACTTTTGCAAAGCTATCACAAATTTGTTCGTCCTTTAAGTGAGATTTTGGGATCCAGATTTGTGCATAATGCAGTCGAGAAAGAGGCTTGGAAAAGTAGTTGTCTCTCAAGATAGAGCACATGCATGCATGCATGCTCATTAGCATTCATGTAAAACTTTCAGGGTTGAGAGTGGCTTTAGGTTTAATAGGTTCACCTCCAAAATGAAATTCTTAACCAAGTGGGTTTTGCTCTTTTGATGAGTTTAACCCTGTTAAAGTATATCAATAGCCATGTAATACCTAAGTTATATAAATCTTAGTTTGGTATCCTTCTCAAAGGGAACGTTAAATTGAATTGTGATGGTTTTGTAATAGTGCTGCAAATGAGCCAAACTATTTACAAACGTGCTAAGGCTCAACTTGACAATTGTCTAGTTCAAGTTTGTTCAACAATTTAATGAGCCAAGCTTGTGCCCAATTTCTAAGTTTATGTGGTAGCTGTCCACACAAGGTATAGCTTGACTTGTTAGTGCTCATGAACATGCCTTAATGGCACAAAGGTAAAATTTTAGTGTTCAGTGGTTGCTTCAGTAATGCTGAAATTTTGAATACCATTAACCAATGTGCTATTTGACAATGACTTTTGGTGGAATGTCATGGTATATATAGATTCTCAGCATAAGCATTACTTTTATTTGCTTTTTGAAACTTGCAACCAGAAACATTTTGAAAAGTTTCCAAGATACTAAAATTAGAGCCTAGGACTATTAGAACTTGAACACTTGTGCATATATTAAAATCCATTTACATGTTAGGGAATTACCCCTACTAGCACCAAGCATAACATTAATATAAAGCAGCAGAAACCCTAGACTTTTGGGGATGCTTTTAATTGATTTTTGTGGCTAAAAGGTCGTGAAAGCCAAACAAACTGCTTTTAGGATTTATATGTGGTAACAAAAGCATAGGATTTTGAGAATGAAAATTCAAAAGTTTTGGTGTTGTTTGAGGATTTTGGGCACTGTGAATAGAAACAATGTGTGGTTTAGATATATATATATTTTTTTTGGGTGCTATAGTCCCATGAGAAAAATTTTGCAATTTTGTAAAATAAGGTTTAAAAGAGGAAAATAAAAGCTAGGCAAATTTGGTTCTCTGGTTTTAGAGGTTAGTGTAGAGAAATTATAAAGAAGAAGAAGAAACCTCTATGAACTACACAATCACGAAGAAGCTTCAAAATCGTAGTTGCACAATGCGGGGGCGGCAGAGCGAGGGAATATGGAGGTTTCTAAGGTGGGAATTGCATATATTTTATATATTAAATGTATAAAAATATTCTAACAATTATTTTTTTCTATTTAGTTATAATATGTGTTAAAATTTGAATTATTATTGGAAATTGATGTCAACTAGAAATTGATTTTGTCTAAGTATGAATAAATATTATGTAACTAGAAAGTACTAGAATAAATTTGAGTTGTTTTTCTTTTGTTTAGTTGAGATTTGTATGAGAGGTTCTATTTCAATTGGATGCGAGTTTTTTTCTCGACAAGAACGAGTTTCTTTCTCAAAGGGTGTGAGTTTCTTATATGTTTCTGATTTGAGAGCGCAAAATTCGCGTTTCTCCGTAACAAATATCACCCAAGTAGTAGTTTTTTGCTACTGAGTTCAAAATAGCTCTGAAAACTCTTTAAAATTTATCTCCATTATATTAGAGGCATTGCATTACTTTTTATGGACTTTGGAAACTTTCTACGCCAAGTAGGATTATGAAATTAAATCTTTGACTTCTAAATCCAATTTAAAACTAAATAAGATCCATAAATAAAAATCCAATTATATAACTTGACCCATATTACCGACCCTTACAACTCATGCACAAAAATTTCTTAAAATTACCAAAATACTCCTAAGCTATATAACTTAAAAAGGCATATAGAAACCAATAAGATTAATAGTTGGTCTAAGGTGATGTTTGATAACTCAATTCAGCATTTAAAACTAAATGTATTAAGTCAAAATCAATTAAATTTATTTGATAATCAAAATTAGTATCACTTAAAATTTAGGTGACTCCTAAAATGTAAGTTAAAAATTTTAAATAACATGATTCTTATTTAATACTGACTGAATTTATAACTACTACCACCACAATCACCACTACTACTACACCCCTACACCTACCTGCCATCCCCACTTTCACTGCTACTGCTACTACCACCACTACTACTGCGATTGCCGCCACTACAACGCCCACCATATTGCCATCGTCGCTACAAGTACTACCATCATTTCACTACCACCACTACGGTTGTTGTGGCCACCTTTACTACCTCTGCTACAACTACAACAATCCTTCGCCTCCATCACCATAGCTACCATCATCCCGCCACTACCACGTCCACCATATTGCCATCGTCGCTACAGGTACTACCATCATTTCACTACCACCACTACGCTTGTTGTTGCCACCTCTACTACCTCTGCTACAACTACAACAATCCTTCGCCTCCATCACCATAGCTACCATCATCATTCCACCACCACAATCACCACCCTCACTATGCACCACCATCGCCACCTCTACTACCCTAGTGTTATGAAAGGCACACCTAGGCCTAAGGCTCACCATCCAACATTTTCTGGACAATTTTCATGGTTAGAATCCTAGATTCGTAGCTTTTCCCTTCCTTTAATGTTCTATTTGGTTCGTTGGAAGGAGATAAAATGAAATGGAATAGTCATTGCTTAAGCTTCCTTACAGAATGATGATTTCCTTACAATGGTAAATGATGGTTTCATTTGTAATGTACTGTTTATTATTTTTGTAGACAGCTAAATATAGAATGAATATTTTGATGGAATGATCATTTCATTTTACTCCATTCCAGTTAACCAAATACTACCTACCTAAGAGGTCAATGAATTATCATTCCATTGTTACCTGAAATTATGGTTCAATTTTACTTTGCACCTCTATATTTTATATCCAATCTCACTTTGCTCCTTAACCTTTTAATTATTTTAGTCAACACCCTAAATTTCGAGTCAAGTTGAAATTTGTTCCAATTGTGTAAAGTCATTTCGAAAACTAATGAAAAACAACCACGTGATTGTACTAATTACATTTAGTACCTCGTACTTTTATTGAAATCTCACTGTGGTCCCTCCACTGTAGTCCTTAGAACCCATGTATTTTTATCAAAATCTCAATTTAGCCCCTTCATAACTTTAGTTTCTTTGTTAATTTTTGAAACGGTGTTATTCGATTGAACCCAATTTAATTATAACTTGACTCGAAATGTAAGGAGTTGACTAAGACAATGAAAAGTTTAAGAGGAAAAGTGAGATTAAATATAAAATATATGAGTGCAAAGTGTAATTTGTCATAAAATTATTCTTTTAAACCATACACTACATTCAAATATAAAATTTCCATATCATGCCCTACCCCTAAAAAAAAAAAAAACAACAAATTTAAGTTTTTGCTCAAACTTGCGTATCATTTGTATGCAAGGGTACCAATGAAAAAAAAAAAAAAATAGCGTCTATTTTCTCTGGTTTTGTTTTGTTTGTTCCTTTTTATTCTTTTAAACTTTTTTCTTGACCAATAATTTGTTAGAAGTGAATAAACACTTACAACTATATTATTGTTATCACCATTATAGTCTGCAAGAACTTGTTCCTTATTTGTTAAGAACAAGTTCTTTTATTTATTTATTTATTTATTTATTCTTTAATTATTGTTTTGTGGGCAACTCACACTAGCTAATAAAAAAAATCCCAAAAAACAATTCGCGTGCGCACAAACACTAGTTCTGTTAGAATGTGGTAGTAATCATTTTTCTTTTCCTTATAGTTTTGACAACAGTCATTTGTGTTTATTTTAATTTAGTATGCTGTTGGACATATTCTATATTATTATATTAGGTTTAAATAGTTAGGGGTATTTTGGTGATTTAAATAATTGTTGGACATGAGTAATAGTCATAGTCCGTGTGTTATAAATTAGGTCAAGTAATGTTATTTGAGTTTTATTTGAAGTTCTAGTTGGTCTGAAATATTTGCAGTTACTAAATATTCTCAGTTTCTAAAATTAGAGTTTCATTCCTTGTAGGAGTATGAAAAATCTAGCAGCTTATAAATTTGCATGTAATCTTTCTTTTCAATAAAGAGTTGAGCTATGAGAATTCGAGATTGTGTTTGTATGAACTTGTCCAACTGTTGCGATGATGAAACGTTCTTCTTCTTCTCCTTGTTCTTCTTTGCACACATAGCCACGTACCCAAGTTAGTGTTCTGTTACTGTTCATAGCTCTAGAACAACTTCCTTTTCAACGACTAAACTCTTACTAAAGTTCAAATCATCTCCAATATTTTTCCTTACCCTTTGGTCACTAAATCTACACTTACTCTAAAACATCTTAAAATAGTTGCTGCATAGGGAAATCTTTCAAGCAATTCCCAAAATCCTGTTTAAAATTAGCCTTTTACATCTAGAAACCTAAGATTTTTTTTTTGGTTTCAACCTGAACCCTAGAAGCTTTTTACAACCAAACCACCATAATTTTTACTTCAGGTACATTCTAAGAAGTTGGCGTGTTGTGTTGGACATTGACACAACATGACATGACACGACATTCATTAGACACTTCTTGACACTTGTCGGAGACGCCACCGAACATGTCCTACTATTGTTTAAAATTTCTTATACTCCGTTACTTTTTAGACACTTGGGAACATGTGTATCGCTTAAGCACATGAAATACATTACAAGTTTAGATAAAATAATTTGAAATTCAGTGATAAAAGAAAAAAAATGTAAATTTATACCGAATCTTTTCTTTTAGACTTTAAAAATTATTCTTACATTGATTTATATATATATAATCAATATATGAAAGAAATATTTTGTGCATGTCCCTAACATGTCATATCCTACATTTTTTTGAAATTTTTGTGTTGGCACATTCGTGTCCGTGCCTGTGTTCATGCTTCTTAGGTAGGTAGCAATGCTCCCAAGTTTCCTAATGCTGTCTTGCATCAAGTTTGGACATATTGTATTCATTGTCAACGTTGAGAAGGGATCACATTGGATGTCTCGAATAAAGACTATGAATGTTGCGAGTAATGCAAATTTCATTTCTACCTAAGGGTGCAACTCGGGCGTGCTCGGTTGAGTTGAAGAGTTGTTGAGTCCTATTTGTGCTGAGTGTTGTTCAGGCTCACTCTAGCACGACCTCTAACTTGAACTTGTCTACCCAAGCTTGACCTAACCATAATAACTTGAACTTGAACTTGAACTAGAACTAGGCCTGAATTGCTCTAATTACTCACAAATTTGAATTTTTTTTTGTTAATTTTTTTTTTTATTAATTTGTTAAAGTTAACCTTATTTATTTTTGGGGGGCATAAAATCATTAATAACATCCAAACAAATAATTTATTTGATAAGAGACAGAAGAAAGTAGAGAATTGAGAAATTGCTGCACTATTACAATGGTATTTGTCATTTCTAAGTCCTAAAGGGAAATAGCAGGTGTTTTTTGTGTTGTGTTATTTGTGTATATAATGTGTATAGTTAATACGATCCAAAGGCCAAGATTATCTTAAAATGATCAAATGGTTAATATATCTATACTATATATAAAGTGAACAAGTGACTTAGTATCCTGAAATTTCTTATCTCCTTTTGCCAAGTATCCATTCTTCTATTTATCACACTTGGTGTCTTGAAGCTTCTTCTCTCCTTTTGCCAAGTATTCATTTTTCTATTTAAAACAAAAATTTAGATAAAAGGAAGGAGTGAGATTTGAACCTTAGACCTAATATTTGATGAAGAAGACTTTACCACTTTTAACACACAACATATAGTAAATAATTTATTTTTCTTTACTTATTTAAATTGTACACACATCTTGTGTGCCAAGCGCTAGTATATATATATACAATTTAGGCTTCAGGTTGCTTGGGTTATCCTGTGTCATTGCCCAAGCTCACCCAAATTTAATTTGAGCTTTTAAATTTCTACCCAAACCCACACCAAATTCAAAAATATGCTACCCAAGCCCTAATATTTTTTGGGTTGGGCTCAAGTGCTTGGGTTAATCACGCCCAAGTTGCACCTCTAGTTTTACCAGGTTTTCAGGCAGTTGACTACTTGGCACACATCTTATTTTTAAAAGTCACAGTGAGATTAGGAATTGTCCCTAGAGATCTGAGTTATTTATTTTGCTGGGTGGGACTGCAGTAGTATTTGTCAGGTTAAGCCTAATTATCCATGCAGGGTATAAAACAATGGAGGTTTTTGAATGGAGCATGTACAATGTGAACTTGAGGCTTATGCACCATGACCTGATGAAACAAGATTTGATTTGGATATATTACAGATTTCTATTTTTTCTTCATGTCAATTCCACGTCCTGTTAGTAGTCTTTGTGATTTGGACATAACTGGTGGGATATTCTGGCCACTAATTAACCTCATTCCTTGTTACTGGACAACTTTCAATCATGGCTCACCTTGCAAAGAGAAGTCGGTGTGTGTCAATCTTCTTGTCAACAGGACATTATGGCCTTTCTCATTTCCATTATGGTCCAGGTTCTCAAAAAGTTCCCTAAAAGACCTCCGTTTGGTTTGCTTTTCAAATCACAATTTGACAGTCCAAAACCCCAATACCTATTTGGTTATGGATTTTCAAAACCCTTTTCAAACTATCAATTTCAAAACTCTTTTCAAAACTTATAACTAAAAAAGTTTTAAATTTTCAATACTCTTTTTAAACCTTATAACCAAATAAGTTTTAAATTTTCAAAACTCTTTTCAAAACATATCTTTCAAAATTAATTTCAAAACTCTTTTGTACGATTTGATGTTATGTTGAAAATTTTTATGAAGATATTTTTGATTTATGTTCAATGAAACTTTGTAATGCAAACTATAGTCATCATAGAAAAAATTGAAATAGCATGATTTGTTATTTCGAATAAATTAAAAATTAATTTTCTATTTAGTGGGCAAAATCAGCTAAATTTAAATTCGATAGACTGATGAGGAATTTTAAGTTGGTTTTAAATATTGGTCAAACATTTTGTTATGTTTTAGATATGTTTTAGATATATATGGATGGACAATCCAAAAAATATACGTAAACAGTAAACAAAATATGAATAAATGAAAAACAAATGTAATAAATATAAAACGTTTTAAATGTATGTAGATTGAGTGAATATAAATCAGAAAAGCAGTTTTAAAATTTTAATTTTTTTTTTACAAACTAATATATACATATGAAACTCTGCCCTATAGATTATATTAGATGTATTTAGAAAGTACATTTAGATTACGTATATAAAAGAAGTTAACAAAATTGACTATAATATTGTGAAAAGTTTTGACTACTGGACAAAAAAAGCACAAGACCTAAAAAAACTCTTTTGAAAAACTAGTTTTAAAAACTCCTAACCAAACAAGTTTTCAATTTGCAAATTTCTAAAAACTACTTTCAAAATATACAATTAAAAAATTAGTTTCAAAAACTAATAATCAAACAAGTTTTAAATTTTCAAAACTCTTTTCAAAAACTTATCTTTCAAAATACAACTCAAAACTAAACCAAACGGACCCTTGACGTGTATTATTTAGTGCCTCTTTCAACCACAGGAATTAGAAGCGGAACGAAATTACAGAGTCTGTGTTTGGAAAGGATGCATACTTAGGAGAATCACACTTTTTTTCTTCTTCGGCTGGTATACTTTGTAGTGTTACCTTCTTTCTCTTCATAATAAATTGCTGGTATTATAGACGTTCTTTCTTTCAATTTGTAGGCATTCTACAATTATGCAAACAGTCTGGAAGACTGCTTCCACTGCAGCTATTGTGTTCTATGGTTCAATCATGGTATCACTAAGTTTGAGATAAAATTGGTTGTTGTAATGTGGAATTATGCAGTGCCAAGTCTGTGTATTAGAATATGGATTTTCCATATTTGTGATTCCATTGAAAATGATCCCACTTTGTGCCCCTTTCAAAAACTAGGGCCCAAATCTTATAGGATGCTACAATGCAGGCTTACTTTCTTAACTTGGTCCGCTTTTTGATACTTATCCATATGTCCTCAAACAAAGTAATATGCAATTTATTAAATTATGTGTAGTTGTTTAGGTGCTTTATATTATTAAAAATATCAAGCATTTGTTGCAGGTCATCATCCAGATCTTCATCTTGTTGGATGGAACAATGTCAAAATTGATTTATGGACACATGCTGTTGGTAAGAATCATATGTTCATTAAGAAAACCTTTGCAATCTATGGTTTACTTTTAGTTTATGTGAGTAAAAGTTGCTTTTTCTCTTCGGTGGGCAGAATTTGTTGTGAAAATATGACTAAATAATGTTTTGTTGGACAGTATTATGCTTAAAAGACTGATGTCAGCCGTGGGCTAATCATAGTGATGTGCAATAAGAGATTAACTACTTCCAAGTCTAAAGTCTGTCAGCTTGGCTTTTGGAGTAGTTTGAATGATATATGATTGTGCTTCACACAGGAGCAATGCTGACAATAATTGATTTTGTAACACCCCCAAATAGTTACACAAGATTCGGATTTACAAGAGTAAGATGAGAATAAGGTTTGGAGTGAAATGAAGGAGCTCACACTTAAGAAGAATACATTAAGGAGATAATGACTCACCCTCCGGATACATACATATTCATTCCACAAAAATCATGGTTCACAAAATACATAGACATACAACCTATGTTCACATCTCAACGTCAGCATGAATATAAGGCATCTGCACAAGTCCATTAAATTCACAAAGTAAACTAATTGCTTTAAGGCATTACACAAAATAAAGAGGGCATTCCCTCCATCAAATAAGTTGCTCTAATAATTACTATTTAATTACATCAATGACCCTAAGCTGTTTTCACAAAATCACAAAAGGAGCTTTTCAGCTCATCAAATCTGCTATGTCAACCACATGGCGGCAGCACATCATCTGAAGCTGAAAATTTGTTATCCACGAGGGGTGAACCGAAGTCCACTAGGAATCTCTATATTTATGCAATATGCATAAATATGGAACATGATCATGATGCAAATCATACGTACTATAGTTTGATGAAATTTCATACAATCAACATAATTTGATGTACAATATACACATACATAATTCGGTTTAAATTCGATCTTTTTCCAATTATATCATCCACACGTAATCATAGGGTGTGTTTGGCAAATGCTATTTTTTAGCTTTTTAGGCTAAAATTCACAGAAAGACAAAATAGGCTAAAATAGCTAATAAGACAAAATGTCACATCAAATCCATAATCATTTCACTTTTTCTCTCACAAATATCACATCCAACTTCAATCATTTTTCCAAACACAAATTTTTTAGCCTACTAAAATAGCCAAAAACTAAAATAACCTACTAAAATAGCAACTTTCCAAACACTCGCATAATGAATCCCTAGGCTAGTATCTGCCAGTGGCCCTAAAAGTAGGAACCACCAAAACTCCCCCATTTAACTGGTTATTAGCCGAAGGCACGTGGTACCCATTCCCGCCCTGGTTTTCTGTCTTTCACCATGGACACTCTCGTCATCGTAATTCTCAAAACCATACTTTCTGGATTCATTACTCATCAATTGACCAATTAAAAAAAATCCAACTATCATTTTAATATGCCAATATGCAATCCTGCACCGATTGCCATTAGTAACTAACTGTAATAGTAATTTGAAGTCACAGAGAGAGCAAATGAGTTGAGGATTGAACACAAGATTATTATCATTAAAATCAATAAAGGGGAGTTAGTGTAGATAATTGAAAGGAATCGGGCTCGAAGTTTTGCTGTGAAGATTGATTTGGGAGGAGTCTTCTGGCCATCGGAAGCTTTGCTGGAGGTGTGGAAAAGATTCGGTGAGCGAGTTTTCTTTAGCAAGTACAGATGTAGTTCTGCTGTTTTTTGCCTTCAAAGGTTCAACTATTAGAGAGGGGCTTTCGTTGAGCTATCCAAGTGGATGGCAGGGATTAAAAGGAGCACCATCATTATTCCAGTTGTGATTGATGGTTGAGGTGACTGAAATGGATGAGTTGCTTCAAAGGATCATTCATGGTGGCATTAAAGGTAAGAAGGTGGGCAAGGAAGACATGAGTAGATTCAGGGAATATCAGTTATCAAGGGCACACAAAGAGAAACCCATTGCTAGGGAATTTGGGTGTCAAAAAACAGGGGCAAACAGAGGAAGTTCATATGCTGAGCTGTTCAAGGGTCAATCATCAATTCCGGCATTGAATAATATTAGCCTTGATCTGGATCATGCAGTGGTATGCAACAGAACTAATTTCTTCATTAGCTGGGAACAAATTGAGATGGAACTAAGAAAATACCTCATGTGTTCTGTCACTCCTTGTCCGTTCCAGTTAAATCGAGCTCTATTTTTCACCGTCAATAAGGAACAGGCTGCAAGGTTTGAGTGACTCCGTCTGCAATTTTTTGACGAGGGTGTTGCGGTGAAGTTGGAGAGTTGGTCTGATGATTTGCATAGATGTCCTAATGTTATTGCGTCATATGGTGGTTGGGTAGCTATCTGTGACTTGCCCTTTCACCTATGGAGTAAGAGTACATTCGAGATGATTGGTTCGAAATGTGGAGGGCTGATTGAAGTGGATCGCAGAACCAGCAACTTTGAAAATCTTTTTCAGGCAAGGCTGAAAGTGAGAGGATTTGACTTTGGGTTTTTACCATCCAATATCGATGTCATGGTGGATGGTGTTTCAGTTACAGTTCGCTTGAAGACTTCGTCCAAACGTATTAGAAGAAGAGAGGTTTCCTGACAAGGTTCATCAGATTCCAGCGTCGGAGGAAGGGGAGACAAGAAGTCGGAAGGGACAGGAGGGACATGTGGCATCTTGGAGGAGGGCAGACAGTTGGGAAGGCAGAGTTCAATGTTTGGTGATGAATACGAAGAGGCGTAGGCTTTAGGGGCAAGATTTGTCAATGCAGAGGGGAGGTCATGGGATGACACGAGGGATCCAGAGCATGGGCCTATTGGACATGCGGACCAGTCTTCTGTCCAAATTGGGGCTGGGCTGATGCTCAAAAATGGGCCTAGAATTACTTTGGGTCTGTCTCACACTCAACAGACTGGCCTAGGAGTTATTGAGGGTTCTGAAAATCCTCAAAGTCCAGAAGTTTCGTGTTAACCATAAGGGAGCTGACCCAACAATCAAAGAGGGCCCAACCCACTATCATCTTGCTGTAGGGGTTGATCTGGGTTGGTCTTTGAACCTGAATTCTGGTTCGGGTCATGTGAACCCACGGGTTAAGGACTCAGCAATTGTGTACAGCGAAGAGGAAGAACGACAACGGGAGGGATTTGCAAGGGCATATCATGATCACATCACAATTAACAATGAGACTTTGGACCCAAGCTCACAGCTCAACCCGAATGAGACCCATCTGGGTTACAATCCAGCTTGGATTATGATCAGATCGGGTTCTCTCTCCTCGGCAACCAGATGGTCAAGAGAGGGGATGGCGCGACCTTTGTTTCACACCAAGACAGCTTCGGCTTGTCATTTTCAGGATTTTCAGGAGGATAATTATCGAGTTCTTACTCCAGAAGAAATGCAACTAGGGCTGGCAGATGCAGTGGACAGATCGACCGGGGATCAACAAAAAGCAAGAGAGCTTCCAGAAGTTTGGGCGGACAGGCTTTTGGAAGGCGAAAAAGAGCATGAAAATTTGATTCGCAATGTGGAAGGGGGTCGTTTTGAGATTCATTAAGTGTTGCAAGCATTGGATGATTATGGAAGTTCCAAAAGCTCAGATTACCTATTGGATGAGGAGAGTAATGGGGCTGTACAAGAGGACTCTCAACAGTTTCTTCAATGCAGATTGTGCTATTGAGGACAACGACAATGAGAGGGTTTCTGACACTCAGAATCAGGTCAGTGCTTCTTCTCATAGGGAGGGTCAAGCTTTTCCAGATTCTTTTTTTCCAGGAGATGGGGATAGGGGATAGGGATAGGGATGGGGTTCATATGTCTCACTGTCCTATTTATAAATATAATGTCATTGAAGTAGTTTCTGGAGGAAATGATAGGAAATGATAATCAAGGGGTCACCTTTGAAATCCCTAGGGCCAATTTGAGTGTTTCTATCATTAATTCTGAGTCCTTACATGCCAATAATGCTCAAGGTCTCTAGTGATCATTTGGACAAGGGGGTAGTTGATAGTGAAAAGGGAGGAGGAAGCGGATAGATGGTTGGAGGAGTTAAGCGCGAAACATGCCCAATTGAAGAGAAAGAGGTGCCTCATTTTAAACAATTGCTTCGAGTTATGGGTTTGTCACTTGTGAAAATCAAGGATACTTTTGGTTCATTTAGTAAGGAAAGTAGGGTCATAAGGGGGAAGTTTCTAGAAAGGATGGAGGGAGTTGTGGAAAGGGGACAAGGGAGTTAAGGAATTTGGCAAGTTCCGTTAATTATGAGAAGAGGCAAGAGGAGGTTAGGGGTGAAAATGTTTCTCAATGAAGATTATCAGTTGGAAAGTGAGGGGTTTGGGTTCTTATAAGAAGAGGGGGGTAATTAAGAATTTTTTAAAGAATCATCAACCCCAGATATTGTTATTTTTGAGGAATCCAAGGTGGAAGTGTGCGACAAGAACTTCATGAAAAGTATTTTGGGAACTAGGCATAGGAGATGGGCTTTAGTGCCATCTGGTGGTAGATCGGGGGGTGTTTTGATTTATGTGGGATGAGAGGATTGTCTCAAAGCGTGAAACTATAGTGGGTTTCATTATCAATTAGGTTTAGGAATCTTGATAGTGTGGAATGATGGTTGACTAGGGTTTGTGGACCTAATAATCCTTCTTGGAGAAAGGATTGGTGGGAGGAGTTATATGGGTTATTTGGGTTGTGCACCTGAAATTGGTGTTTGTGGGGGTGGGGGATTTCAACGTGGTTAGGAAGATTTTTGAAAGGCTCAATGGGATTAGATTAGATCTAAGAGGTATGAAAGATTTTGATTTGTCTATAAGAGAATGTGAGTTGGTGGATCCTTTTTTGTGTAATGCAAGATTCGCACAGTCTGATCTTCAAGAAAATTGTGTGTTCTATAGATTGGATAGATTCTTACTCTCCTTGGGGTGGGAAGGGGTTTTTAACACTACCTAGATTACTCTCTGATCATTGTCCCATTGTCATTGAGAAGAGCTTCGCTTCTAGGGTGTAGTATTGAGACACTCATGTTCAAATGTTTGGGATTTCCACTGGGGGGCAATCCTAGGAGTGAATCTTTTTGGTCTCCAGCTGTGGAAAAGATTTGCAAGAGATTGGAAGGGTGGAGCAAGGCTTTACTCTCGTGTGGGGGTAGATATACATACTTTGGTCAAGACAGTTTTGAGCGGAATTCGCATCTATTTTTCATCTTTGTTCAAAATTCCAGTAAAGGTAGCGAGGTCATTGGAAAAGCTTATGAGAGATTTCCTTTGGGAAGGTAAGGATGAGGGGAAGAAGGATCACTTGGTGAATTGGGAGATTATTTCATTCTGAAAGGAAAAAGGGGGTTGGTAATTGGCAACATTGTGGCTAGGAATTTGGCATTACTTGATAAATGGTTATGGAGATTTCCAATTGAGAGTAATTCTCTATGGCATTCTATTATTAGAAGCAAGTATTGGACTCAGGATAATGGTAGGGATTCACAGATGGTTTTGAGGGGAACTTGTCGTGCTTCTTGGAAGTCAATTTCTCACATCTATCTACTTTGGTCGTGTTATCTTTCCGTGAGGGTGGGCAATAGGAAACTTGTTTGATTCTAGGAGGATCTTTGGATGGGCTTTTCCTCCTTTGCCTATGATTTTCCACATTTATATAAAGTGGCTTTGTCTCATAATTGTTCATTTTTGGCTCCAATCTATTGGAATTTCATTTTTTCTAGGAATCTCAATGTTAGGGGGACTATAGAATTGATAGTTTTGTTGTCAAGATTTGGTCATTTCTCCTTGGTTCCTCTTTTGGAATATAAAAGGATTTGGGCTCTTCATTCATCGGGTATCTTTTCTTGAAAATCCTTTTTTCACAAAATCATTGACAATCCTCAAGTTCCTTAGTTTCCTTTTTGTAAAAGAATTTGGAAGGCTTGTGTTCCTCTTAAGGTGAAGGTGTATATGTGGTCTTTGGTTCAAGGTGGTATTTTGACAAATGATACATTGCAAAAAAGGAGACCTAATCGCTCTCTAAATCCTCAACAGTGCATTATGTGTTGCAAGGATGGTGAATCATTGGATCATTTATTTTTGCATTATCCAGTTGTTTTGAGTTTATGGCATAGATTGTTTGTTTTGAGAAATGTCATGTGTCTGGCCCCCAAAGGTAGTGTGCATATGCTTCTAATTGACTTTTATGTTTGGGAGGATCGAAAAAGGCCAAAGTGCTTTGGTTTGTACCATCTTTGCAACTTTTGGGTTTTGTGGTTGGAAAGAAATGCACGAATTTTCAAAGATAAAAGTCGGGATGCGGATTTTTCGTGGAATAAAGTTTGTCACTTCTTTTTAGGCTTCGGTGAATCTCCTTTTTAGGGGAATTCTTTTGTTTTTGTTAGCTAGGGATTGGCTGTCAGTGTGTGATTCGTAGATTTTGTTTGTTTGGGTTATGTTTTTTCTTTCTTTTTTTCTTTTTGTAGAGGATGTCTTATTCTCATTTCTTCTTTTTGTTTTATCAATAAAATTTTGTTGTTGATCAACCAAAAAAAAAAAAGAAGTAATTGCAAGTCTCAAATGGCTCAACAATAATCTAAACAATTATATCCCAACACTTCTTGTACTTACAAAGATGCAACAAAATTCTCAATTTCAACACCCAACAACAATTCTAACATTTTAAGGGTAATGTATCACAATCAAAACCTCATGATTTCATCAACATTTAAATAATTCCAATTTTGTTTACCAATTTGATACAATTCAAGAAAAATTAGGGTTTGTCTAGAAAATTGGGGTTTCCCTCCCCACTTACCAATTTCACCATTGATTTTATACCCAAAACATTTATTGATGAGTTATAATCATAGAGATCCAAAACTTGACCCAATCAAACCCACCCTCTTGCATATGAATAAATATTTGGCATTCGTATAGAAATTCCTACCACACATTCTCAAGTAAACACATATTAAGCTGTCCAAACTCGGAGTTTCTTTGATGGATGTAAGGCCCTTAAACTAAACATCCATTAGTCCATTTGTTTAATTATTATTTTTTTTTTCACTTCTTATTAATTTAATTAAGAATCCCAAAAGTCTTAATACTTAGAAATAGGAAATCATTTTTTGTCTTTTCAGTTCTTAGTCACTTTTGAGAGAACACATTCACTTTAGGGATTTTTTTTAATTATATTCCATCTTTCAAAGAAAGCAATCTCTAAAAAAGGGAATCCTTGAACTGGCCGCAAAACAACACAAAATATATTTAATTTTATGAAATTGAATGTTTAATTATTACAAATTGCAATATACTTATAATTTATGTAATAATATTATTTTTTAAACTTATATTTACATGTGTGAATGTATCTTATGATACACCATACGATATGATACCTGATACATAAAGTTGGTACGACGATGCACGATACATATCATGATTCGACAACATTGCTTACAATGAATGAAAAATGGGTTAACAGTTTATCCACCATGCTTGCAATGGCAAGATAGGCCACATCTATCTTATTTTATCTTTGAAGTGCATCCACCACCACGTATTTTAGTTTTATCCTTTTATTTTCTCTAAGAGAAATTTCCATGATTTCGTCCAGGAGAAGGCGGAGGCAAGCACTAGTAGCATTGTAGTAGTCCATTATAAATTTGTTGTCCTGACTTTCCTTTGTTCTATGAACAATTCATCTTTAATGGATATTCAACAATGTGTATTTTAGTATTTTTCTTGGTGCATAAGCTAGTCCTTAGCATGTGCCCAATTAAAACGCCTGTAGCATTGAAGGACACTTAATGTTGGAAGACCAATTGAGGGTGGTGGCCAAGTTTTGGCCTCGTGATATTTATTCCCTAGGCAGCAATTTGCATGAATGTTACAATTAATTGTCACAAATTATTATTATTTTTTTTAATTATCAATTATTGAACTTTTCTGTGAATAGACAAGAAAGTAAAATTTCCTGGACTTCATTGATCTGCAACCAACCAATATTATTTTTTAGCAAGCAATTTATGTATATACTTGCAATATATTATTATCCACAAGTTTTGTAACATAAATGGTCTGGTTTATATAAAAGTTTTGGACTACCCAATTTTGAGCCAATCAGGTGTGGACCTGCCACAACCTGATTAGTATGAAGTAATTAAATGACCCCGAAAAATGAGAAGTATAATATGAAATAAGCCATTAGGATTCCATTAACGTATTTCTGGGATCATTGTTCTGCAATTTGCTTTAGGCCATGACCTTTTGTTCATTTGGTCAAATGGTTGTGCAGGGAAATGCATTTCTGAACATGATTGACTTCTTGTGCAGGTGGACTTACAGAAAATGATTTCTTACTTGCTGCTAAGATTGACGGGCTTCGCGTGCAACATCTTCTGGGTAGAAATGCTACCTACTGACTAGTGGACATAGATATTGGGTATGTAAATGTCAAGCGGTAGTACTACATCTCTGTGAAATTACATTCTTTTATGGTTGAATTTCTCTTAATAAAGTTTCATGTAAATTACTTTGCAAACATGATAATAGTTTGAGGCTAAAGATATGCCCTGACCTTGAGGCTATAGCTTGTGACATGTTCTGGTTACATTTGCAAATGTTCAATGCATGGAAATTATGTATGGGGAAATTCTATTTGCACACCATAGAATAATCTCAGTACATATCATGGGAGCTTCTATTTCCACATACCACATTACCTAAGTTCATACACTTAATTTTTGAATTTTTAGTTTAGATGTTGATTTTTGAACAGAACTATTTGGTTTAGAAATGAGTTTTGTTTGAAAATCAACTTCCAAACCAAAGATAACCAAGTAGTTTTATTCGGAAGTTAATTTATGAACAAAAAAGATGCGTGCCTTGTGAGGAAACCATGTGTGGAAATAAAAGTTCCCACACACCTTTCAAAATTTTAATTATCATTTTGCCCTAATCATTGTGGACAGTATTTTAAACCTAATATTTCAGTACACACCACTAGCCACAATTAGCCACAACTACATCACCAACTCCCCCACCACTATAACTAGTCAACCCCTTCCCTAGCCCCCTACAATTGTCAACCCATTACCCAACCCTCCCTTACCCCTCACGTGACCCAACCCTTGGTAGCACCCTCTTCGGCCTACTCCCATAGCACCCTCATAGCGTTTGTGGTTGCCGCTACAACTTGAAACCCTAGATCTAAGGAGGGGCAAAGAAGAAGAGAGGAGGCGATGAGAGCGGGGTCTGGGGAGGCGGCTATGACAGGAGGATAGGGAAGCTAGGGAGGGCCCTATGATGGGTGGATAAGGAGGCTGGGAGGGGATTAGGGTTAGCAAGTTGGACAAGATGAGAGTAATATGAAAATTGATAGTGTGAATTAAGAAAAACTTCAAATTGTATGGTGTAAACCTAAACAAGCGGTATCTACTGAAATAAGTATTGGCGTGCAAAGACTTTCCCTTAACTTGTGGCCAGAGTGGTAAAAGAGAGGGGTCCCATGCGATTTGTATTAGAGTTGTTACAATCAAGCCAATACCAGAGAGAGGGAGGGGAGGGAGCGTACGACTCAGGCAAAACATCTTATGAGACCTCAAAGTACCTACTGAATACACAGCCCTATACATGTTTGCTGAAACAATTATTTTTGGAGTTCTAACTTTCAAATTTATGATGTGAAGGATCCACACAAGGTGGTAATTGCACAACTTATTTTCTTGATGAGAGCCAACTGTTAGAGGAGAAAAATGGGTTATATCTTGTTGGTGTATGGAACATATGGATATTGTTAAGCTACATGGCTCTAATATCAAATTTGTAACGACAGAGACGAAGCACGAGGGAACCGTAACACAACTTTTTATTTATAGCATTAGGTTCGATACTTGAATACAAGTTTTTGGGAGAGAGATCAAATACCTTTTGGATACTTTTTACATAGACATACTAAGAACATTTTATATCATCAAAGATGATACAATATGGATCTTAAGATCACACTAACTATTACAAGCAAGCATAATATCTTAGTTAAAATATGAATATTAACCTAATATTGAGCATGATTCCAGGATAAAAACAAAAATACACAGCCCTATACATGTTTGCTGAAACAATTATTTTTGGAGTTCTAACTTTCAAATTTATGATGTGAAGGATCCACACAAGGTGGTAATTGCACAACTTATTTTCTTGATGAGAGCCAACTGTTAGAGGAGAAAAATGGGTTATATCTTGTTGGTGTATGGAACATATGGATATTGTTAAGCTACATGGCTCTAATATCAAATTTGTAACGACAGAGAGGAAGCACGAGGGAACCGTAACACAACTTTTTATTTATAGCATTAGGTTCGATACTTGAATACAAGTTTTTGGGAGAGAGATCAAATACTTTTTGGATACTTTTTACATAGACATACTAAGAACATTTTATATCATCAAAGATGATACAATATGGATCTTAAGATCACACTAACTATTACAAGCAAGCATAATATCTTAGTTAAAATATGAATATTAACCTAATATTGAGCATGATTCGAGGATAAGAACAAAAAACAAGGTTAAAAATTTCATTAAAGATGGTTACTGCCCTTGAGAGTTAATAGAAAATTGAAAATAATGTTGAAAATTCATTTGTAATGTATTTTTTCATTGGTTTTTTTATTCAATCAAATATGAGAATGAACATTTTGATAGAAAGATGATTTCACGGCACTACACTCCAGTGAATCAAACACTACACTGCATTCTCCTCTTATTTATTTATTTTTTATTTTATTTTTTTATATGTGCGATGATGAGATGGGAAGAGATAGATTAATTATCGCTTAGAGCATACTCATTCGATGTTTTGTGTCGTACATATCCCAAAATGTTCATGGTGGGGGGTGGTATTTTAATATTTTTGGAATTATAGTTTAAAAAAAAAGCTGGTAAAAATTCAACTGCAATAGCTAACCCTATGGAACATAACATCAGATAATAAAGGGCATTGCAGTGCAAAATAGCTCATTCTGTCCCTTAAATCCCACACCACACTACAACCAGCCAATTATGATAGAGATCCCTATACATACATAACCCCTACAACCCCGACTCTCATCCCAACTATAATGTGGCACCCACAAATACATGAGGGGACCTCACACACACATCAAGGGCCAATGTCAAATTGGGGGTCATGGAACTCCCAAAAAATAGGGTCCCAAATATTTTTCTTATACATAAAAAAAAAAAAAAAAAAAAAAAAACAACAACAACAACAGAAGAACAGAGTTTCCACGCACAGATAAATAAACAAACAAAATAAAAACCTTCAAAAGCCAAAATAGAAAAGAAAAAACAGATTCCATGAGAAAACCATAAATAGAAGCATCAATCACATCTCTATTAGTAACCACAAGGCAACAGCACCAAGACTCAAATTACTCAATTTTAACATTGCATCGTAGAGGGGGGTGAAATAGACTTGCGTTACCGTAGTTGTCTTCTATCCATAGCTCTCTCTTATGCTTGCCATGAGCAACGGAATGGGCATGGAAGGGAAGGAAATCAGGAATTACCAATTCATCAGAACTTGCGAAGCAATGTCATGGGGCTTGAATTCTCTTGGATCTTTCTACTTGACATTTATTGCGAACCTATTAATGAAGCAAATTCAACGAAGCAACAACTAGTACCATAGAGAAGGGGCCACAAACTAGAGTCTTGACCAATTTGAAAGATCATTGAATGTAGTTGAAATAATTGAATTTTGGGTTGTTCGATCAAGTAAGGTAAACTCAATGGAATTCACAACTGTCTCAATCTTTTTTTTTTTTCTTTTTGTTGTCTGAATATTCAGGAGCAAAGACCATTCCAATGGCCCTTTTGCTATGCATAAACTGAACCAATAATTAAGATAAGCACGAAAATTAAAGCTTCTATAAATACAAATACACCCAATACATTGAAACTCATTGCCCATGGACAAAGAAAAACAGTAACAAGCTCATATTTTATCTTCGTTGCCTTTTCTTAATAATGAGAAACAATTTGAAAGAACCGAGTCGACCGCTAGAACTACTGGTCTTAGAACCAGAAATAAATAGGCTTACTCTTTCTTCAATTGAATCAAAATTCCAACCAGAACGCAAACACATTTTGTTGGAAAAATCCGTGTATCTAGATTTGATTATCGTGTCATAAGAATAAGAAAAATTCACAGTTCTTTTGGAAATCGATGTTGGCACCTGCACTTCAAGATCACTCAAAATTGGGGAATGTTGTTCTGACATGGCATGTATTTTGCTGATCTAGGACGTGGTTCAATTATACTAGGATGGTGTGAATTCTGCTGATCTTCAAAAACTTTCAACATATCAACTTGGATGTCTGTTTTGGAAAGTTCTTTTGTTTGAACCTCGACAACTGCCAACCTAGACTGATGGAAGAACCATTATCATCAACTTTTAGAGATTGACACAAGTTCCGTTCAATGAGTAGAAAGTTTTTGCCCATTATAACTTTCTTCTTTCGCTTGAAAGATGTCTTTAAAAGCAACCCCCCTAGTTGTATCCCCTTCAATCCCACTGCCACTACCTTCAACAGAACCTTTAGTCCGAGATGGACTACCTTTTCTAGAACCAACATCTTCACAGCAGTTACCTGCTGTATCTGATGGGAAATAAGTAGATACAAGATCAATACTACTGCTCTCACCAAGGTTTGCAAAGCAGGGTATTGCCTGGCTCTTCTTAGTTGAAATAATCGTCTTTTCCATATCTTCGACCATAACTTCTGAACCATTTTTTAGAGTCCGCTCAATAGATTCTCAATCAAAACAAAAATCATCACGAAGTGTATCTTTTATTAGAGCTATTTCAAGTGGGTCCATATATGAGAACATGTCCTGTGGTGACAGACATCTCCTATTGCCTTGACTAAAATTTCTGTCCATTGCAATACCTTCACATTTCTCTTCCTTAGATAATCGCCTAGTGGCAGGTTCAGTACTAAGAAGAAAGAGCCCTTTTTCAACATTGTATCAATATACCCCAAAAGCACCAAGGAGAGAGAGCAAGAACCAAAGAAAGAAAAGACAATAACAAGGAAAGGTGCTTAGCTTACAATGACTAAAAAGGATAACAAAACACCACAAACACAACAATAACTAAAGTAAGATAAACAATAATCACAAAAAAATTAAGACAACCAACAGCCTATTCAAATTGGAACAACACCCAGAACTTTACCTACAAAAGCAAACCACAAAAGGCTTTTAGAGGTCAAAGGAAGTTGTCTGGATCGATAAAACAAAAAAGAACAGAGAAATTAAGGTTTGCTGGGAAAAAGAGAATAGGGAATGACCAGATCTGCAAGTCTTGAGATCGAAATTGGAGGGAAAAAAACAGGGGTAAAAATTAAGGGAAGAAAAAGGGAAGAGGAGGATAGGATCCGCCAGAGAAAGAGGAGGAGGAGAAGGAGGAGGAGGAGGAGAGCAGGTCGACACTGGAAAACATATGCCTAATTCGGTTCAAAGCACAGTCAACATTTTAGACATACCTCAGTAGCTTCTTCCCCTCCCCATCCCCATGATTGACTAGATCTTGAGTGCACCTACCTGTGAAGTTGATATAGACAGACATCAAGAATCAGGTAGTTAGGTAGTTGAAATTCCTTCACATTTATTGCATTTCTCTTGCCAAAACAGATGCTTCACATACGCATTGCATACAATCAAGATTTATTGTCATTTGATAGTTGTAATTATTGGAGAAAGTAAATGCTTAGGTGATGTTGGGGAATTGAGTTTTTTAGTGATTTTTTAGTTTGTTTGTTTGTTTGTTTTTTTTTTTTTTTTTTTTTGTGCTTTTTTTTTTTTTTTTTTTTTTTTTTTTTTTTTTCATTTTTAAATACGTACTAGAAAAGTAGACAAAAATGAGTTGACTTTGAATTAATTTTTTTGATTTTTTTTTGGCTAAAATGTATTGGTATGAAAAGAAAGAGCCAAAAACTCAGAAAGACACACATGCATCAAAACTCGTAATAATCTCTTTCATCCAATTCCATTCTACACATATTTCTACTCAACCAACCAACCAACCAACCAATAACGTGTACCCCAAATATTACAGTTCTACCAGAATCTAAATAATATGCAACACCATTCTATTCAATAAGTTACAGTCAATACTGAGCCAAATAATATATTAAAATTAAAAAAAAGAAAAAAGAAAAAAAGAAACAAAGAAAAGTTATAGGAAACCAATAAAGAGGATCCCGTTTTTAAACATGTTTTTTTGCAGGACAAGTCTTGGTTTTGCTCTCTCTTCCAGCTTTCCAAATTGTTCTCCACTTCCATAATAAACCTTTACAATATCATTGAGCACCAGCTAAAACCTAACCAACATTGCTGGAATAGAAAACAATAGCAGTGAATTTACTTATTGATGGAAGAGTCTGTTCTATTGTCGTCCATGGCGGAGAAGATTTGACAGCACTGCCTGCTAGACACACTAGTACTATTTTCAGCGAATGCAGCCAGAATAACGTGCAGTAAGGGTGCTGTAAATAAATAACAGTGTTATTTTGGGCCTTACACGCAATTTTTAATCTAGCCAAAACCAAAAATACCTTATTAATATGGGTTGCTAAAAGTAAGAAGTCCCATGGGGCACAAAAGAAAAAACAAATGAGAAGAACATGAGATGCTTCTCATCAATTTCCACGCACTTTTCATCAATTTGAGAAATCCTTTTTAACCTTTTCACCTATTTCCAAGACATTTTTTATTCCAATCCCGATATTGAACCGTACCTAGAATTACTATTTGCCTAACAATAATAATTATGCTTTGCAAGACATGAAATTACTTGAACAAACATCTTGCTGGTCAACAACGCAAATTGTCAAGTTGGATAGATGTGAATTATATTAACACGAGTATGGAGTATGGAGAATGGAGCATCGACATGTCGGGAACAAACATTAAATATCATGCTATTGTGAATAAAATTGTAGCCAAATAGTATAATGTAATGAGACCCACATTAACAACTATATGTAGAGGATCTTCCGTCGGATACTACTATCGGGTGCAGGTGTGTATCCAAGCGTCAGACTGTAAATTCCATCAAAATATTCATTTTCATGTTTGGTTAGACTAAAAAAATAATAACAAATGTATTACAAATGGAATCATCTTTCACCATTTTAGGAAAGGATAAGGAATCATCATTCCATTCCCTCTAATTCCAATGAACCAAATAGAGCATTAAATCTTAGGATGTTGGGACACGTATCCAAAACTGGATATGGGTACTAGGTGCGGATAATATTCTCGGATGAAATGTTGTAAAATATGTAGAAATATACTAGACATTAAATAGGGTTTAAGGAAAATATAAAAGTATTATATCTAATTCATGCGAGAGGCTAAAAGTATTGTTTTACTAGCAAATGTGAGTTTCTTTTAAATCATATATTAAAACAAATTGTAAGATTGGGGTGTTTAAATTGGGTACAGGTGTCGGATATATGTCCCACACCCTTACCCTTGTCATATCCGGTAGACATAGAAGAGCCCATGTAATACAGGTACAATCCATTGTCTAGTAGGTAAGTTAATGAGGTGAGAAAAAACTGTAGCTATAGGGTCTTTGAGGTTTTATTGTGCTTCCAGACTGCTTGTATATCATTAGAACGAGGCGTGAATCCATATTGTTTTCAGCATTGGTTTGAATGAAACTGAGAACTTTATGTAACAACACTCGAATAGACTCTCTTCCAAATAGAGCGTTATATACACTTATGCTGTGTTTGGTTGGAGGATTTGGGGAGAGATTTGGAAAGGAAAAGAAAAAAGGTGTTTTATTCACATTTCACCTAACTTTTCCCTTTCCCTTTCCAAATCCCTCATCAAATCTTCCAACCAAACACAGCGTTAGGGTGGCAAATCCCCTTTCACAATCTACATAGGACCATACCTAAAAGAACAGGTTTAGAATCCATTTTCAGAAAATATTAGAACTAAGTGTATGCACTCAAACATAATGCAAATCCTCCCTTGTCAAGCATGCGAGTAATATTGAACACATGTTTGCCTCATCAATTCCTAACGCCCTCGAAATAATCCACCTCGAGTTTAGTCAAATGCAAATCAATGCATTTAAGTTCCAATTGTATTGACAGGAAAAAAGTACTTCACAATGAAAGATATGTTTTCCAGTATTTTTAGAAACAGAAAAATGGATTGTTGCAGCTCTGCTTGGATACTAGCCAGGGTAAGGAGTAAAGAAAGCTTTGTCCATCTCAAAAAGTGAGTCTCTAAACTTTTGAGGTTAAAAAAGAATTTGAGACAACCATGATTTTAAAGGAAGTGTTTTATCTTTTTCCCCAAGTAGAGAGTATTGATATAGAAATAAGGAAAAAGGCAAACCTAAGAAGCTCCAACAATAACACACCTAGTGGTCCAAATCGAAAAATTTCATGAATAGGAATGGAATACTTATTTTGTCTCTTTATGGGCCTCACTGGGTGATGATTCACTTTAATATAATAATCCAGTAACTTCATGTGTCTTGAAGAGCACTGAAGAAGAATAGAGTTTTTATTTGGGTGAATTTACACTTTACCCCCTTCAACTATTGTCCAATATCACTTTACCACCCTCAACTAAAAATTGTAACAACTAACCCCCTTCATCTAATAATTTTTTTCAATTTGAACCTTTATGACTAAGAACCCTTTCATCAATTGGATAAATTACACTTTATCCCCTTGAACTATCACATATCACTTTTAGTTTGGACTTCATTTTCTTTTCTTTTCTTTTTTTTCACTAAATTAATTTTTAGTTTGTTAGGGGAAAAAAAAAATTAAAAATTCTTCACAAATATTTAAATTTTAGGTGCATCTAAAAATTTAAATTATTTGACTAAAATATGAAAAATTATTACGAAAAAAAACCTTAAAAATTGGATTTTAAATTAAAAATCAACTAGTTTTTTTAGTTGAGGGGGTAGTGTGATATTGAGTGATAATTCAAGAGGGTAAAGTGTAATTTACTCCTATAGTTAAGTGTTACAATTTTTCGTTCAAGGGAGGTAAAGTGATGTGAGACAATAATTTAGGGGGATAAAATGTAATTTGCCTCTTTATTTTCCTTCTTTTAGGCTCTCTTTGGATCCTAGATTTATGTAGGGATTTGAAAATAGAAAGGAAAAGGAAAAGGAAAATGCGAAAGAAATTGAGACAAAATTCAACTTATATTTCCCTCACATTTTCCTTTCTCTTTCCAAATTCTTGCACAAATCCATTGCCAAAATACAACCTTATGGTTTTGTTTTGCCAACTAGGAGATTCAGATTACTACAAGGCAGTATGTTTCAAGGTCAATCTTCCTATTGAACAATTTTTACTTTTATTTTTTATTTATTTTTTTAAGCAAAAGAGGAAAATAATAAAAGAAAAAAGCTAAGAAGCATGGACACAGACATGCAACACAACACGGACACGCTAACATGTCAATTTTAAAAAAATTGCAGAACATCAGATATCCATATTAAAAAGAATTTGAATGAATATTATTGGCGCCATGTTGAAACCAACCAATACGAAGGAGACACGTGGTAAACCGGGCAAATGTGAGTTATCCAGTCAGAAGCAAACACGCGAATGACCATCAAAATTCAAGAGTCAAACTTCGAGGTAAGTCACGTGCACAACACATGACCAAGAAAGATCATTGTGCGAGCGGTTATTTGAAGAGGCAAGGCTGGAGCATCAAGAAGAATTCAAAGATGAAGAAAGGAGGGAAAAACTCCTAAAGACTAGCTGCAAGGAAGGAAATCGTGGGTATGAGGCTGGGTAACTGCCACAAATTCAAAGGCAGCCTATAAATAATCGAAGACAAAGATGGAGAAGACCTTTGAGCAAATCCAAACTCTACGTCTTCGCTTTCCTTTTTTTTCTTGAAAAACCTTTACATTCCATAGTAGTAACCTTTGAAAGTTGCCCAGATCATTAAGGTAACAACAGTGTAATTGTGTTATTCAATTAATCAATTACATACTTCTGTCTCAGTTTCTTCCCCCAATTATGTTTCAAATTATTTGTTTATGCTACATTGGTTCTTAATCAAAACACAGTTTTTTGAATTCCTATTCATTGAGGCAAAATGAACCTTTCACAATTGTATATTAAGTGTTTGGCTTAAACCTGTATCTGTAAGAACTTTTTAGTCCTTCCGGCACACACGAATTACAAATTTTACCCTAACTAGTCTAGCCAAACAATGCTTATGGGCAGAAGTTCATAAAATCAAACACCCAGTGTCAAGAAACACAGAACTGAAAAAAAGAAAAAATAATAAAATAATTCAGAATCAGTTCTAGAACATCAGATTTATGCACCGACAGTTCAAAATTCATCTAATAGGACAATGCCATTTACAAAACTATAGTAGTCGTGCAACCAAATTGAATGCATATCATAGCTACCAAGTTCCCACACAGAAATTGCAGATCCAACCCATTTCCATAGGATGGCAGCAGCAAGTATATGTCAAAATCAATGCCATTAAATTCTACAATTCAGTTCTAAACTCCACCTAAAGATAATCATAACAAACAACACAAGATTTCAATTTAGGGAAACAAAACAACAATTACCTCAATGAGAAAGAAGGGTATCACTTCACTTGGAGGACACTGGCTTCTGCAAAAGAGCAGTCAAGTAAACCTCCCCATTCTTCACCCCGCTCGAATCGGTCTTATTGGCCACTGCCCATTTCACCTTCTTATAACCCAACTTCCCAATCAAAGGCGCATAAACCTTGTCAAGATCAATCCCTTTACAGAAAAACCTGTCCAACCACAAGTACCCACCACCCCTCAATACCCTATCCAAATCATAGAACAAGAATTCCATTGCTGTCACCGGTATCCACTGATTGACGGCGTGGCCACACCTCACCAGATCCAAAACACCGTCGAACACCGGCAGCTGCTGCTGAAGCGGGGCATGCAGCGGCACCAACCCCCTCAGCCCCGCCGCCTCGTTGTAGGGAGCACCCAAATTCATTGTAGTCTATATAACAAAAAAGAACAGAGAAATTAGGGTTTGCTGGGAAAAAGAGAATAGGGGATGACCAGATCTGCAACTCTTGAAATCGAAATTGGAGGGAAAAAAACGGGGGAAAAAAGGAAGGGAAGAAAAAGGGAAGAGGAGGATAGGATCCGCCAGAGAAAGAGGAGGAGAAGAGCAGGTCGACACCGGAAAACATATGCCTAAATTGGCTCAAAGCACAGTCAACATTATAGACATACCTCGGTGGCTTCCCCTCCCCCTGATCGACGAGATCTTGAGTGCACCTATCTGTGAAGTTGATAAAGACAGACATCAAGAATCAGGTAGTTAGGCAGTTGAAAGTCCTTCACATTTATTGCACTTCTCTTGCCAAAACAGATGCTTGACATATGCATTGCATACAACCAAGATTTATTGTCATTTGAGAGTTGTAATTATTGGAGAAAGTAAACGCTTAGGTGATGTTTGGGAATTGAGTTTTTTTAGTACTTTTTAGTTTTTATTAAAATACATACTAGAAAAGTAGACAAAATGAGTTGACTTGTATTAATTTTTTGATTTTTTTGGCTAGAATGTATTGGTACCAAAAGAAAGATCCAAAAACTCAGATAGACACACATGCATCAAAACTCGCAATAATCTCTTTCATCCAATTCCATTCTACACAGATTTCTACTCAACCAACCAACCAACCAACCAACCAACCAACCAATAACGTGTACCCCAAATATTACAGTTCTACCAGAATCTAAATAATATGCAACACCATTCTATTCAATAAGTTACAGTCAACACTGAGCCAAATAACATATTAAAATAAAAAAAATAAAAAAAAGAAAGAAAGAAAGAAAAGTTATAGGAAACCAATAAAGAGGATCCCGTCTTTAGACATGTTTTTTGCAGGACAAGTCTTGGTTTTGCTCTCGCTTCCAGCTTTCCAAATTGTTCTCCACTTCCATAATAAACCTTTACAATATCATTGAGCACCAGCTAAAACCTAACCAACATTGCTGGAATAGAATACAATAGCAGCAAATTTACTTATTGATGGAAGAGTCTGTTCTACTGTCGTCCATGGCAGAGAAGATTTGACAGCACTGCCTGCTAGACACAGTAGTACTATTTTCAGCGAATGCAGTCAGAATAACGTGCAGTAAGGGTGCTGTAAAGAAATAACACAGTTATTTTGGGCCTTACACGCAATTTTTAATCTAGTGAAAACTAAAAATACCTTATTAATATGGGTTGCTAAGAAGTCCCATGGGGCACAAAAGAAAAAACAAATGAGAAGAACATGAGCCGCTTCTCATCAATTTCCACGCACTTTTCATCAATTTGAGAAATCCTTTTTAACCTTTTTACCTATTTCCAAAACATTTTTTATTCCAATCCTGATATTAACCCGTGCCTAGAATTTGCCTAATAATAATAATTATGCTTTGGAAGACATGAAATTACTTGAACAAACATCTTGATGGTCAACAACGTAAATTGTCAAGTTGGATAGATGTGAATTATATTAACACGAGTATGGAGCATCAACATGTCGGGAGCAAACATTAAATATTGTGCTATTGTGAATAAAATTGTAGCCAAATTGCATATTGTAATGAGACCCACATTAACAATTATATGTAGAGGATCCTCCGTCGGATACTACTATCGGGTGTAGGCGTGTATCCAAGCATCAGACCTTCATAAATTTAGGTAGTGTTTGGTTTATTGGAATAAATTGGAATGGAATGAAAATTCCATCAAAATATTCATTCCCATGTTTGGTTAGACTAAAAAAATAATGACAAATGCATTACAAATGGAATTATCTTTCACTATTTTAGGAAAGGATAAGGAATCATCATTCCATTCCATTCCCTCTCATTCCAATGAACCAAATAAAGCATTAAATCTTAGGATCTTGGGACATGTATCCAAAACTGAATATGGGTACTGGGTGCGGATAATATTCTCGGATGAAATGTTGTAAAATATGTAGAAATATACTAGACATTAAATAGGGTTTGAGGAAAATATGAAAGTACTATATCTAATTCATGTGAGAGATAAAAATATTACTTTACTAGCAAATGTGAGTTTCTTTTAAATCATATATTATAACAAATTGAAAGATTCGGGTGTCTAAATTGGGTACAGGTGTCGGACACATCCCACATCCTTACTCTTGACATAGAAGAGCCCATGTAATACAGGTCCAATCCACTGTCTAGTAGGTAAGTTAATGAGGTGAGAAAAAACTGTAGCTATAGGGTCTTTGAGGTGTTATTGTGCTTCCAGAATGCTTGTATATCTTTAGAACGAGGCGTGCATCCATATGGTTTTCAACACTGGTTTCAATGAAACTGAGAACTTTATGTAAACAACACTCGAATAGACTCTTGCAAATAGAGTGTTATATACACTTAGGGTGGCAAATCCCCTTTCACAATCTACATAGGACCATACCTAAAAGAACAGGTTTAGGATCCATTTTCAGAAAATATTAGAACAAAATGTTTGCACTCAAACATAATGCAAATTCTCCCTTGTCAAGCATGCAAGTGAAATTGAAAAAAGAAAGAAAGATTATACACATGTTTGCCTCATCAATTCCTAACGCCCTCGAAATAATCCACCTCGAGTTTAGTCAAATGCAAATCAATGCATTTAAGTTCCAATTGTATTGACAGGAAAAAAGTACTTCACAATGAAAGATATGTTTTTCAGTATTTTTAGCACCAGAAAAATGGATTGTGGCAGCTCTGCTTGGATACTGGCCAGGGTAAGGAGTAAAGAAAGCTTTGTCCATCTCAAAAAGTGAGTCTCTAAACTTTTGAGGTTAAAAAAGAATTTGAGGCAACCATGATTTTAAAGGAAGTGTTTTCTCTTTTTCCCCAAGTAGAGAGTATTGATAGAGAAATGAGGAAAAAGGCAAACCTAAGAAGCTCCAACAATAACACACCTAGTGGTCCAAATCGAAAAATTTCATGAACAGAAAAGGAATACTTATTTTATTTCTTTATGGGCCTCACTGGGTGATGATTCACTTCAATATAATAATCCAGTAACTTCATGTGTCTTGAAGAGCACTGAAGAAGAACAGAGTTTTTATTTGGGCGAATTTACAATTTACCCCCTTCAACTATTGTCCAATATCACTTTACCACCCTCAACTAAAAATTGTAACAACTAACCCCCTACATCTAATAATTTTTTTCAATATGAACCTTTATGACTAAAAACCCTTTCATCAATTGGATAAATTACACTTTATCCCCTTGAACTATCACCTAGTATCACTTTCAATTTGGACTTCTTATTTTTATTTTTATTTTTATTTTTATTTTATTTTTCAATTTATCACTAAATTAATTTTTAGTTTGTTAGGAAAAAAATTAAAAAAAAAAAATTTCTTCACAAATATTTAAATGTTAGGTGCATCTAAAAATTTAAATTATTTGATTAAAATATGAAAAATTATTAGGAAAAAAAAAAAAACTTAAAAATTGGATTTTAAATTAAAAATCAAACAATTTTTTTTAGTTGAAGGGGTAGTGTGATATTGAGTGATAATTCAAGAGGGTAAAGTTTAATTTACTCCGTGTTACAATTTTTAGTTCAAGGTGGTAAAGTGATATGAGACAATAATTTAGGGGGATAAAATGTAATTTGCCTTTTTAGTTTCCTTCTTTTAGGCTGTATTTGGATCATAGATTTAGATAGGGATAAAGGAAAAGGAAAAGGAAAAGCAAATGGAAAAGGAAAATGCGAAAGAAATTGAGAAAAAATTTAACTTATATTTCCTACACATTTTTCCTCTCTCTTTCCAAATTCCTACACAAATCCATTATCAAAACCTTACAGTTTTGTTTTGCCAACTAAGAGATTCAGATTACAAGACAGTATGTTTCAAGGTCAATATTCCTATTGAACAATTTTTGTTTTTATTTTTATTTTTATTTTTTTTAAGCAAAAGAGGAAAATAATAAAAGTAAAAAAGCTAAGAAGCATGGACACAGACATGCAACACAACACGGACACGCTAAAATGTCAATTTTAAAAAAATCGCAGAACATGAGATATCCATATTAAAAAGAATTTGAATGAATATTGTTGGCGCCATGTTGAAACCAACCAATACGAAGGAGACACGTGGTAAACAGGGCAAATGTGAGTTATCCAATCAGAAGCAAACAAGCAAACGACCATCAAAATTCAAGAGTCAAACTTCGGGGCAAGTCACGTGCACAACACATGACCAAGAAAGATCATGGTGCGAGCGGTTATTTGAAGAGGCAGGCTGGAGCATCAAGAAGAATTCAAAGATGAAGAAAGGAGGGAAAAACTCCTAAAGACTAGCTGCAAAGAAGGAAATCGTGGGTATGAGGCTGGGTAACCGCCATGAATTCAAAGGCAGCCTATAAATAATCGAAGACAAAGATGGAGAAGGCCCTTGAACAAATCCAGACTCTACGTCTTCGCCTTCCTTTTTTTTTTCTTTTCTTGAATTGCACCTTTACATTCCATAGGAGTAGAACTAACTGGTTCTTCTGTAATTCAGTTTCAACCTTTGAAAGTTGCCCAGTCATTAAGGCAACAACAGTGTAATTGTGTTATTCAATTAATCAATTACATACTTCTGTCTTAGTTTCTTCCCCCAATTATGCTTCAAATTATCTGTTTATGCTACATTGGTTCTCAATCAAAACACACAGTTTTTTGAAGTCCTATTCATTTAGGCAAAAAGAACCTTTCACAATTGTCTAGTGTTTGGCTTAAACCTGTATCTATAAAAACTTTTTAGTCCTTGCGGGCATGCACGAATTACAAATTTTAACCTTTGAACGGCTAAAAAAGCCAACACACACACACACACATATATATATATATATGAAGGGTTCAAGATGCTACTACCAAGAGGACAAGGGATTTTTGTTTCAGATCTGTCCATGGGAAGTTCCATTCTATCCAAAATTTGATTTAAGCTCCATAGTGCTCTCTAATAATCCAACTAGTGGAACCTTAATAGTATGTCGAAGAGGAGAAGGAAAAAAACCAGAGAATTTCATTTAAATGAAACAAGATTTTGTTAGTCAACTTCAGATTTGGAGATTTTCTAGACAGCCATCAATTAGATATCCAAATTGACATTTTAGTTAAAGATCTCCAGCCTCCACTAAAGACAGCTGCCAATTTTACCCTAACTGGTCTTGCCAAACAATGCTTATGGAAAGAAGAAGTTCATAAAATCAAACACCCAGTGTCAAGAAGGAAAAAAAAAAAAAAAAATTCAGAATCAGTTTTAGAACATCGGATTCATGCACCGACAGTTCAAAATTCATCTAATAGGACAATGCCATTTACAAAACTACAGTAGTCTGCACACCAAATTCAATGCATATCATAGCTACCAAGTTCCCACACAGAAATTGCAGATCCAACCCATTTCCATGGGATGGCAGCAGCAAGTATATGTCAAAATCAATGCCATTAAATTCTACAATTCAGTTCTAAACTCCACCTAAAGATAATCATAACAAACAACACAAGATTTCAATTTAGGGAAACAAAACAACAATTACCTCAATGAGAAAGAAGGGTATCACTTCACTTGGAGGACACTGGCTTCTGCAAAAGAGCAGTCAAGTAAACCTCCCCATTCTTCACCCCGCTCGAATTGGTCTTATTGGCCACTGCCCATTTCACCTTCTTATAACCCAACTTCCCAATCAAGGGCGCATAAATCTTGTCAAGATCAATCCCTTTACAGAAAAACCTGTCCAACCACAAGTACCCACCACCCCTCAATACCCTATCCAAATCATAGAACAAGAATTCCATTGCTGTCACCGGTATCCACCGATTGACGGCGTGGCCACACCTCACCAGATCCAAAACACCGTCGAACACCGGCAGCCGCTGCTGAAGCGGGGCATGCAGCGGCACCAACCCCCTCAGCCCCGCCGCCTCGTTGTAGGGAGCACCCAAATTCATTGTAGTCGTAATCACAGTGGCGTTTAGTAGCTTCTTCATTTGGGCAGCGAAAGTGCCCGTGCCACCGCCAATGTCTAACCCGAGTCGAATCACCGATTTAGCTGATTTCGCGATTTGTTGGAATTGCGGGATGGGGAGATCCAGATCTGATTTGTAGCTTAGGAATTTGGGTTTCTCGACTTTCATGTCGAAACCCAGATCGGAGTTGAAGCGAGCGAGGCAAGTGAAGCTTTTGCAATTGTATTTGGTCCAAATGATGGAATTGTCAGGGAGGGGGCTAGAAAATGGGTCGGTGGGGAGGAGAGAGGAGGAGGTGGGGGGTTTTGGGGGGGTTGGGGAGAAGCAGCGGCGGCGGGGGAGGGGGTGGCAACCGCGGAGGATAAGGGATTCGGCGAGGTCGGTGTCGTGAGGGCAGAGAGAGAATGGGGTGTAGTTCATGAAGCGGTGGAGGAGGTCTGGGTGGTGGCGGCAGGAAGAGGCGATGGGGGAGATGTGGGTGTAGAGGAGGAGATCAGATGGGACGGTGGGCTTTGAAGGATTGCTAGTAGTGGTGGTGGTGGTGGGTTGGAGGCGCGTGAGGTGGTTGATGGTGGCTCGTATGGTGTGGAGTTGGCGGAGGAGGTGGTCAGGGACAGGTGGGGGAGTTGGGGCCTTGGATTGGATGGTGGAGGAGAGGTGGTAGAGAGACAGAATGTTGGTGGCTACCATTGCCAAAAGAAGCACAAAATTGAGACCCATTGTGAAACCCATTTCTTGAAAAGATCTTCTTGATTTTCTTGTTTTATCTATCTATGCGGGTTGAGTTGGGTTGGGTGCCTTTTGCTTTGAGCTCTAGACTTGCCGGTGATGAAGCACTACTAATTAACCCCTCATCACTCTCCTCCACTGTTGAGGATTTTTAAGATTGAAGTGGGGATGGTGATTGTATGTTGGTGTTTTTGATCTGCTGTTTTTATTTGGGGTATTTGTGACCGTTGGATTGGAATTGTTGAGGAGGGTTGAGAATCTGTGAAGTCAAAGGCATTAGGTTCGCATCTCAATGTGATTCAAATCGAACGGATAAAAAAATAATGTGACTAGGTGCCCATAAGTAGCTTGCCATCTTCTTCTTCTGCAATTTGTTCGTTCAAAAGGATGTACATATTTACAACAGTATCACAAGTCGAGGGTGTAGTATATACAGCAGTGTCATAAATTGAGGATGTATGGTGCTTCTAGTCGTGTTTCTCTCATAATTATCTTACTATTAGTGGTTACGTGCGGTAAATGTGATACGTAATTTTTTTTTTTTTTTTTGTCAACTATTAATATTATAATTATATGTATTTCTTATATTAGTATGTAATTTGTATATAAAGTATAGAGTGTTGTATAGATAAATTGATTTATATCCAAATACAACTAAGTAAAAAACAAATAAATACTTAGTTCAAGTATTTAAATGATAAATGAAATTTTTTTATAAATATAAATATTATTTTATAGTTAGATTGTTGAGATTACAATTTATTTTAAATAATAAATAACAAACAAATACTTTAAATATATAATATTACAGAAATCTTTTTCTATTAACTTCCATTTCATTTTTTTATAATCTGTAACTGTAATACAATCAAAGGTATGAAATTAATTGCACAATTCCACAATTTTATTTAATATTTTATCTCATAATACAAATTCATTGAACTCACTGTTACATATCATTTGCATACTATTAGTGTAAAAGTGCATTAATATTAATATGTAATATATTTTTATACATTAAGTGTAGCAACCCTCACCTTACTTTTGTCATACTGGCATACATTCATGCATGATCTTGTCTTGTTGTGTTGTTTGCAAGTTGTGCCTTGCCTTGTTTTGTTTAAGTGTTGCTTGCATGATTTTTGTTCCTTGCTTGGTGTGTAGCCGAGGTCATCTTGAGCTTAGTTCACCTCTGAACCTTTGTGCTTAGAAGTGTTTTGGAACCACTTGGTCGACCCCCATCTTCACCCCGGGCATGTTTGCCGAGATGTTTTGCACTTAGTGATCCTTGTCTTTGGGCAGGTATGGCCTAGGCCGAGGTGTGGCACACCCAGGCCAAGGTGTGGCACAACTTAGTCAAGTGTCGTCCTCCCTAGCCAATGTCTTTGTTACCCTGTTGCCGAAGCCTTGACTTCAGCCGATGTCATTACTTGCCGATGTGTTTTGCCTTAGCTTGCTGCGTACGCTTTGTCACAGACTTGTCTTATCAATCAGTCACCTTTTTGAGTTAAACCAACCCGATAGCGCCACGTGTCCGAGCAGAAGGTTAAGTCAGCCGGCAGGCCTGTGAACATATCATTCTTTTGTATCATTTTGTTGCAAGCTTTGTTCTTGAAGAGAGAGAAGCTCTAGAAGAAGGAGAAGGAGTTTTAGAGTGAGAGAGTAGATTTTCGAGTTGACCTTTGGAGTTTGAGCCGTTAGATTCGAGCTTTGGGGTAAGATTTTAACCTACTCTGGTTGTTGTTATTGATCATCCAGTTGCATTGCATGATCGAATTTGTTTTGCATGTCATGCATTGATTTGAAGTTGGTTTCAGAAGAGAAAGACAGTATTCATGTGTTCTTGAAGAAAAGTCTCGTTTTGATCCGAAAGTTTGGAACAAGAACCATGTTTTGTGTTTATTCTTGCATGACCTTCTTGTATGGGTACCCAGGTCCATGTTTTGAACTCATGGCATGAAATCTCAGATTTTTGTAACAAGTTATGATCTTGCATTCATCTTCCTCATGATCATGTTCATCATGTTCTTCAAAGGGAAACCCATGTTTTCCCGACTTTGCTTTTGAATGAGGCCATCAGGACCACACCTCGGCAAGGAGGTGTATGATCTCGGCAAAGACCTGGTTGGTACCCAGTGTGTTTTCATGAGACGGAAACAGTGTTTAAACTCCCAGCATGTTTTGCTTTGTCATTGACTTGGATCTGGTGAGAATGCCGGGATCATTTGCATGCATATAAGGCTTGTTTTGAGAATGTGATTGCCATGTGATTGTAGGTCCTTGATCTTTGCTTTGAGCCTATACCGAGGAGATCTAAGTGAATGGTATTTTTGATAAAGCTATGTTATACTGTTTTTGATAAATCTTGCTTTGCTTTGTTTCGACGAAAGTATTTGTTAAGCATGAATGAATAGCTCTGTTTGATGTATCAAGTATAAGCTTTGTTTTGATGTCATCCTCGAAAAGTCCCTTGTGCTGGAGGACTCTAAACTTTCGCAGCACTAAGTATAAAAGGATACGATCCTTTCTTGGAAAGACTATCGTGTTAAAGCGGGCTACGGGCCTAAGTAACACAAGACCATCGTGTTTAAAAGAGCTACGGGCTTAAGTAACACAAGTCCCTTGTGCTAGAGGATTATAAACTTTCGCAGTACCTTTGACTAATCGATTACGGATCGTGCAGTCTTTGTTTTGCCATTGACGGTTTACCGCGTGGACTTGTTCGTTCGGAAAGCTTGATTTGTGTTTTGCCGATGCCAGTAAGCATCCCTTGAGACTTGTAAGACTTGATAGGCGAATACGGTTCATCTCTTGTTTTGGTAAAGTTTTGATGTGTTTTGCTCTGAAAGGATCTCGGCTAATATTCGTATGGTCTTGGCATGTTTTGTTTGGAAAAGACTTCGACTATATTCATGCAAAACCTTTATTACTAGTACCATTCACTGAGTATCCAAGCTCACCCTCTCTATATATGAAGGGTTCAAGATGCCACTACCAAGAGGACAAGGGATTTTTGTTTCAGATCTGTCCATGGGAAGTTCCATTGTATCCAAAATTTGATTTAAGCTCCATAGTGCTCTCTAATAATCCAACTAGTGGAACCTTAATAGTATGTCAAAGAGGAGAAGGAAAAAAACCAGAGAATTTCATTTAAATGAAACAAGATTTTGTTAGTCAACTTCAGATTTGGAGATTTTCTAGACAGCCATCAATTAGATATCCAAATTGACATTTTAGTTAAAGATCTCCAGCCTCCACTAAAGACAGCTGCCAATTTTACCCTAACTGGTCTTGCCAAACAATGCTTATGGAAAGAAGAAGTTCATAAAATCAAACACCCAGTGTCAAGAAGGAAAAAAAAAAAAAAAAATTCAGAATCAGTTTTAGAACATCGGATTCATGCACCGACAGTTCAAAATTCATCTAATAGGACAATGCCATTTACAAAACTACAGTAGTCTGCACACCAAATTCAATGCATATCATAGCTACCAAGTTCCCACACAGAAATTGCAGATCCAACCCATTTCCATGGGATGGCAGCAGCAAGTATATGTCAAAATCAATGCCATTAAATTCTACAATTCAGTTCTAAACTCCACCTAAAGATAATCATAACAAACAACACAAGATTTCAATTTAGGGAAACAAAACAACAATTACCTCAATGAGAAAGAAGGGTATCACTTCACTTGGAGGACACTGGCTTCTGCAAAAGAGCAGTCAAGTAAACCTCCCCATTCTTCACCCCGCTCGAATTGGTCTTATTGGCCACTGCCCATTTCACCTTCTTATAACCCAACTTCCCAATCAAGGGCGCATAAATCTTGTCAAGATCAATCCCTTTACAGAAAAACCTGTCCAACCACAAGTACCCACCACCCCTCAATACCCTATCCAAATCATAGAACAAGAATTCCATTGCTGTCACCGGTATCCACCGATTGACGGCGTGGCCACACCTCACCAGATCCAAAACACCGTCGAACACCGGCAGCTGCTGCTGAAGCGGGGCATGCAGCGGCACCAACCCCCTCAGCCCCGCCGCCTCGTTGTAGGGAGCACCCAAATTCATTGTAGTCGTAATCACAGTGGCGTTTAGTAGCTTCTTCATTTGGGCAGCGAAAGTGCCCGTGCCACCGCCAATGTCTAACCCGAGTCGAATCACCGATTTAGCTGATTTCGCGATTTGTTGGAATTGCGGGATGGGGAGATCCAGATCTGATTTGTAGCTTAGGAATTTGGGTTTCTCGACTTTCATGTCGAAACCCAGATCGGAGTTGAAGCGAGCAAGGCAAGTGAAGCTTTTGCAATTGTATTTGGTCCAAATGATGGAATTGTCAGGGAGGGGGCTAGAAAATGGGTCGGTGGGGAGGAGAGAGGAGGAGGTGGGGGGTTTTGGGGGGGTTCGGGAGAAGCAGCGGCGGCGGGGGAGGGGGTGGCAACCGCGGAGGATAAGGGATTCGGCGAGGTCGGTGTCGTGAGGGCAGAGAGAGAATGGGGTGTAGTTCATGAAGCGGTGGAGGAGGTCTGGGTGGTGGCGGCAGGAAGAGGCGATGGGGGAGATGTGGGTGTAGAGGAGGAGATCAGATGGGACGGTGGGCTTTGAAGGATTGCTAGTAGTGGTGGTGGTGGTGGGTTGGAGGCGCGTGAGGTGGTTGATGGTGGCTCGTATGGTGTGGAGTTGGCGGAGGAGGTGGTCAGGGACAGGTGGGGGAGTTGGGGCCTTGGATTGGATGGTGGAGGAGAGGTGGTAGAGAGACAGAATGTTGGTGGCTACCATTGCCAAAAGAAGCACAAAATTGAGACCCATTGTGAAACCCATTTCTTGAAAAGATCTTCTTGATTTTCTGGTTTTATCTATCTATGCGGGTTGAGTTGGGTTGGGTGCCTTTTGCTTTGAGCTCTAGACTTGCCGGTGATGAAACACTACTAATTAACCCCTCATCACTCTCCTCCACTGTTGAGGATTTTTAAGATTGAAGTGGGGATGGTGATTGTATGTTGGTGTTTTTGATCTGCTGTTTTTATTTGGGGTATTTGTGACCGTTGGATTGGGATTGTTGAGGAGGGTTGAGAATCTGTGAAGTCAAAGGCATTAGGTTCGCATCTCAATGTGATTCAAATCGAACGGATAAAAAAATAATGTGACTAGGTGCCCATAAGTAGCTTGTGATCTTCTTCTTCTGCAATTTGTTCGTTCAAAAGGATGTACTTATTTACAACAGTATCATAAGTCAAGGGTGTAGTATATACAGCAGTGTCATAAATTGAGGATGTATGGTGCTTCTAGTCGTGTTTCTCCCCAATCTCTTATCTCCATCATCTCCTTTGTTGTTGTGTTCCTAAGTTGAGATTATTGAAGAATCTAAGCCTCTCATCATATTCTAGAGAATTCGAAGTTGTTCTTCAAGGACCTTTGAAGATCTTCGAATTTTCCAACTCCTTTCTTGAACCCTCACCTACAGTATGTAATTTGTATATAAAGAATAGAGAGTTGTATAAATAAATTGATTTATATCCAAGTACAACTAAGTAAGAAACAAATAAACACTTAGCTCAAGTATTTAAATGATAAATGAAATTTTTTATAAATATAAACATTATTTTATAATTAGATTGTTGAGATAACAATTTATTTTAAATAATAAATAACAAACAAATACTTTAAATATATAATATTATAGAAATTTTTTTCTATTAACTTCCATTTCATTTTTTTATAATCCGTAAATGTAATACAATCAAAGGTATGAAATTAATTACACAATTTCACAATTTTATTTAATATTTTATCTCGTAATATAAATTCATTGAACTTACTGTTACATATCATTTGCATACTATTAGTGTAAAAGTGAATTAATATTAATATGTAATATATTTTTATATATTAAGAGTTGTTGAGTTTCGTTTCTTGTGCCACGAATATCTTGCATAATGAAAAATATAACTATAGCGATCCTGATTAGATCCAACCCGTTTATTGCTTTTTAATCCTGGAAACCTTACCCGTGACTGTCGTTTCTTTTCTTTTCATGATTGGCTTTGGCTTCGGCTTCGGCTTCAAGGGTCGACACCATTCTTGGTGGTGTCGACATTGCCTTTATTTTCTTGTTTTATTCTTCCTTTAGGGCTGACACCAGTCTTGGTAGTGTCTACACCGCTTTGTTGCTGTGCTCTTGGTGTAGCTACTGAAATTTGAGATTGACAACAGTCTTGGTGGTGTCGACACTTGTCTTTTGTTATTAGCTTCTGGGGTCGACACCAGTTTGGATAGTGTCGACACTTGTCTGCTGCTGAGTCCAGATTTTGCTTTTGAAATTTGGTGTCAAAACCACGAGTTCTAGGGTCGACACCTTGTTCGCTGCAAACATTGGTATTTTTGGCATTTTTTCCTAAGGGTCAATGCCACCGACTTGGGGGTCGGCCCCTGTGAATTATTTTCCAAATTTTTGGGTTGTTTTGGGGTCTTACTTTTTGGGGATTTTGACTTATTCTTTTCCTTTGACTTTGGGGCTATTATTTTATCAGTACGTAACCACTATAAATAGGCTTCAAAACACTTTCCTCTCATTATTTTCCTTCCACTTTTCCTCTCAAATCGTGATTCCTCTCTTCTCTCTCTGAACTTAACTTTTTTCCACTTAAGATCTTCAAATCTACTCACCTAGAGGTATCTTATCATCTTGGTCCTTTGGAATAAATTGTAGATCTTGTCAAGGGCCTCATTTTGATCCGAAAAGTTCTTAGTTTTGTTGACGTTGAGTTTTATCTGAGTTCACTCAAAGGAAAATTCCCTTCTAAACTTGAGGTAGAGATTTCTCCACACTTTTGTATAGTTTTTAACTTATTATTATTTTTTTTTATTATTTATTTTAAACAAGATTGTGGTTTGGGGATTTTTGAACAAAACTCTTGGGTTTGGTTTGAAATCAAAAGATGAGTTTTTAAATGGAATCATGGAAAAAGGTTGTGAGGATGTGATGATGATTGTTATATATTGAAATAATGGTCCTCTTCACTCAAAAGTGATTTTAAAAGAAAATGAGGTTTTGTTCCAAAATTATGAGTTTTGACTTGTGTTGGAAAACATTGAAAGTTAATTATTGGGAAAAATTCACTTTACTCCATTGTGATTTTCCCTCGGAGCACTTTACCCCCTTAGAGTTGAAATATAAACAAAGAACTGCATTTATGATTTTGAATTAAAGTGCACAACTAACTCTATTAAAAGTAAGGGCAAAATTACCAAATGTCCCTATGGTATATTCTCTTTCTCTCTTCTATAATATATATAATTTCCTATCTTAATCACATATTTAACAAATAAAATCATAGTAAACTAAATACTCTAATTTATAACTATAAAATTACCTTAATCTAATTTTTAATTTTTAACGTAATTTCTTATTTGATAACATTTTAAATTAAAAATAAAATTACCATAAATTAAACTATAAGATTAACCTAAACACCTCAAATCTATTTTTTTTAAAAAATAAAATTACCATAAATTAAACTATAAGATTAACCTAAACACCTCAAATCTATTTTTAAAAAAAAATTCATTACCATAAAATTAAATTATAAAATTATCAATCTAATTTTTAATTTTTATAAAATTTTAAAATAAACATATGTATAATTAAATCATAAATTAAACTAAACACCCTAATTATTATCATAAAAATACCTTTTAAGTCATAAATTAAACTAAACCCCTTAATTTATTAAAATTATTTTATTTAATAATATTTTAAATTAAACATGTAAATATATATATTTAATAAATTAAATAATAAATTAACATAAATACCTTAATTTATTACCATAAAATTAAATTCATAAAATTACCATAATCTAATTTTTAATTTTTAAAGAAATTTCTTATTTAATAACATTTTAAATTAAACCATAAATTAACCTAAATAATCTAATTTATTACCATAAAATTAACTTAATCTACTATATAATTTTTAAAAGAGATAGAAAGATGTAGAGTTGGGAGTTATTTACAACAATGATAGAATAGATATGGGATTGGAAATTATTATAACAATGAATTGATTCAGCCAAATTAAGGTAAATCTAACAAATCATAGGATAGAAGCAAAGGAATTACAAACAACACTCTCAAAACCCAAGAGATCACCCTCCAGAAGCTGTATTATTCTGCTTTGTTTTTCTTGGAGAAAGGTTAGCTGGCTGAATGAAAGTTTTGCTGGCCGGATTGTTTCTTGGTTGGTCTAATGAAAGATTCGAGAGAAACTCTATTTTGGGGGTTAAGGCCTCTCTGCTGTCTTGCTAAGCTTCAAGGGTAACACACTTTTCCCCTCTTTTAAGTTTTATTTTGATCCATCTCTTAGCCTTATTTGCATGCATATTTGAGCTTTGTTGAAAAAAGTCTTGTTTTGAGGTCCTTTTGTTATTTGTTTGAGGCCCTTTTGGTGTTAAGGGTCTTCTACCCTCTTGCATGCCTCATTTTGCCTTGTTTTGAGCTATGTCCTAAGGCCTTTGCGTTGACCTTTGCTTGGCCTTTTAACCACTGAAATCCAGCGGATTTTCAGTGGTTAACATGTGTTTTTGAGAGCCAAAATCAGAGAGGGGTGACCCTCTCCCTCATTGTCATGTTCACTAGCATTTTTGGCCTTACAAAGGAGCCTTTATTTGCACACCTCCAAGACTTGTTTCAGGCTCTTTTCAGTGACTTTTAGGGCCTGCCTAGGCTCTGTCCAGAGTTGGTTTTGTCACCTTGGGTGTGTCTCTTGCATGTGTGGAATAACCCCTCTTATAGCCTATCAAAGGAACATGACATTCTTGCATGCATTGATCATGTTTCAGGGGCTTTTTAGGCTTTATTTTGCATGTCATGTCTCTGCATTTTGCTGGTTTAGTGGCCTCTTGAATGCTTCATATGCTTGTAGTGTAAACCATGCTCACTAGCTTTCATTGCATGTTGTTTTGGCCATTGATTCTAGCATATTTTAACCATGTTCTAAACTGATTTTATTCATGATTTGGGCTGCCTTAGCTTTGTTTTGAGGTCCCATGGTCGAATGATGCTTGACATGCATGCTTGTAGTGTAATATCCTTGCCTAGCTTCGAGTTTTGAAGCCTCTTGCATGCTTAACTTGAGTTGTTTTCATGTTTTGGCATCATTGAACATGTTATTTCAGAGCTTATACTTGTGCCATATTCCCATGTTTTCACTCTTTAAATGCGTTTGAGAGTTGTGCTTGTATGCCTCATTTTTGGGCTATTGCATGAGCTTCATTTTTGTGCATTGCAAACCATCATTTTAGTCTATTTTGCCACTATTTTGGGTCTGCATAGGGACTGTTTGGGGTTGTTTTTGGTCATTTGGGCATCGCTTTGCATACCTCTAGTGTAATACACTTCACTAGTTTCGGTAATTGTGCCATCCAACATGCATCGAGTGAGTTGTTTACATGATTCGGGACCATCTTGTATGTCATTTCAGAGCTGGAACATGTGTCATTGTATGCCATATTTCATCCTTGTCATGCTTTGGTAGAGTTGCACTTTGTTCCTTAGGTTTGGTCCCTGGCATTTGTGCATGTTTGCATGTACCTTGTTGCCCCCATTTTCATCATATTGGCCACTGATTTGGGTGTGGCCGAGGCCCATCCATCTTGGTTTAAGTCCATCTTGCATTGTGTATGCCCTACAGTCCATGTTTTCGCATGTTTGATCATTGCATTGCGTATGCCTCGTTCATAACATTGCGTATGTTAGTGCATTGTGTATGCATGCCATATAATCCATGTGCATTGAGTATGCCATTGATTAGTTCATAGCATTGTGTATGCCATTTGCATGCTGGCATATCATTCCGTGCATCTTCGTATCACTTAGTTGCATTGCATTTAGATCGTATGCTAGAGTTGCATTTGTCCATATATTGTTTGTTGCATTGTGTTTGGAGTAGGGTTTAGTCCAAACACGGGAAACGAGGGACGTTTTGTACTCAAAATGATGAAACGTGCCTCGATTCTTGGTCACCGACACTCTTGACTATCCATGATAGAGTTGTTGGCTTTAGGTGTTTACATGTGCATTCATTTCACATTGAGTTGTGCAATTCGACTCCTCAGCCATCATGCATCGGGATGTGTGATTGATGGCACGAGGATCGAGGACTACACTCCCTAGAGCTTATGCAATGACGGGGAGAGTGGTCGAGCACACATATTTTGAAGATACTTTGCCTTCTCTCTCTCTTGCCTTTGTTGCAGAAAATGCAGAAACCAGGAGAAGAAACTGGCCGGCCGACCAGGTTTTCTGGCAGGCCGACCACCTTTTCTGGTTTTCACCACCATGGGTGGTTGGTAGGTCGGTAACCTTCCCCTAGATTTGCAGGGTGGAGTTTCATCTCCTTGGAGCTTTGTGCAAGTTTCTGAGTTCAATTGCAAACAAAGGCGAGTTGAGACATCGCGATGGATTTCCCGACAAGGCGACTCGAGCATGCATGCATCCTTATCATTCGGAACAGAGCTGAGGCAGTCCATTTCATGTAGCTTGCATGCTAATTTATTTGCTTCCTTAGTTTAATTTGTTAATTAATTAATGTTGTATAATATTTAGCTGTAATTTGTTATTCATTTCGATTGTGTAATAACTAGTTTAATTAGCTTAGATTAGCTAGTTGGTTCTGTATTATTTAGTCGGACCCTCCGCGAGAGGGCAAACTTTGTAATAAGTGTGCGTGTGTGTGATGCATGCCTTCCAACCCCACGTCTTTCTCCCTTTTATTTACCAGCTTATGATGGTTAGTTTTGGGGCATGTTTCAATTAGCATCTATATGTTCGCATGTTTGCATTCATTCATCTGTATTGCATGCACCGGGCTCGGCGCATCATGCTAACTGCATTGTATTTCAATTCCAAGTTGAATACATGTATCGATTGTTGCATCTCATATGCCATCTTAGAATAGTCGAGCCTATTGTAGTTGCATTTTTGCATATGTCGCATTAGGCATCTCAGCATAGTTAGGATTCATGCATGTTTTCTAATTAGCTTCTTTCTTTGGCTCGGAGTACTCGGTAAGTGTTTATATTTTAACATCCTTGCATGCGTGTGAGTGACTGCCATGATAGCATGCTTACCATGAGGCTATGTGCTTATGTGATATAACTGCCTGAATGCCTGTGGGTGAAGGTTGGGTTGCTTGAGTTGGAATAATTCATCGAAACCCGTGTTTTAGCCTACTTGCGAGTAGCAAACTTCAATCCATTTTCAAAACAAACGGATATGCGATGCTTTGTTCCAAATTAGGCAATCTAGTCTATACTTGTATGCTGTGCGCATCACATAGTAATTCTAGGTTAATAACCGGAATAAGAGCACATGTGTTTTAAAAAACAAGATATCATGCTTAGTAGTGGCCGATCTTTGATTGGGCGAGCGGGGGTGCTCATGAAATGACCTTCCCCAATCGTACCCAAGTTCCCGAGCCGAGGCAACTTTGGTGATGATGGACATATGGCCTTCGGCACAAGTCAGGGTTTCCTAAATTCCCCCAAAATAAAATATTTAGGTGGCGACTCTGTATCTGGCGAAGCAGTCTATGTTTGGCACTTCTTTCTAAAAATCAATTTTTCAAAACGATTTGCAAGATTTGGACTCTTTGGTGATTTATCGATCTTGCATTGCACTTTGTGAGATTAGATTTAGAACCGTGACATTGAGTCCGAACTATAGTAAGCCCAATGAACGAAACGGGATTTTCCCGGGACATTCGTGGATGTCTACAGCATCATGATGCCATTGAAAGAATTGGCAGCTTGAAGTCTGAAGCTGAAGGCGAGAGGAGTAGAGCCGAGTTCAAGGCGATGAGGGCCGCAATGGAAAGTGCTCGAGCCGAAGCTGAGAAGGAGAGGGCTCGAACAACTGACCAACTTAGATCCGAAGCCGAGGGTAGAGCGAACGCGAACGAGGAATCGCTCAAGTTAGTCAAGGAGGCGCTTGCCAAGGCGGAGGCCGAATTAGAAGAGTTGAAGAAGTCCAAGGAAAGAGCCGACTCTGAGGCTTCTGCAGCGTTCGAGGCTGGAAAGAGGGCGGCCTTTAAACATTACGTAAAAGAAGTCTCCAAATTCGAGAATCAGGGATTCAAACATGGGTGGCTCAAGCCTCTCTTTGCCGGTGGAGTTACATTGGCCTTGCTAATTCTATACGAGCAAGTGGACGTTGCGCCACTTGCGTTTGATCCTGAGGATTGATCTGGGAGACACTCTAGTTTTATTAATTATTTTCAATTTCAATGTATGTTTTTGTTTAGTGGATTTCTGTTAGTACAAGGTAATTTTCATGTATAAATTAGTTACTTTACGCTTAATTTATTAATGAAAATTTCCTTTCCATTTCACTATTACTTGTATGCAATTTTTGATATTAATGAAAAGCTTTGCCTTTCACTATTGTGGTGCCGAATAGGATTAGTTCATGGGCATTCTATTAGTAAATCGACTCATGGGGCGGCTGGGGCACTCAAGCCAAAAAGATTGATGAATTTGCCCTTGCCCAGCTGGTTCATGAACATTAAACGCTGAATAATCACGAGCTTATGAATATTGAGTCGCTTCATGAGGTGGCTGGGGCACTCAAGCCGAATAGATTGATGAATCTGCCCTTGCCCCAGTTGGTTCATGAACATTAAACACCGAATAATCACAAGCTTATGAATATTGAGTTGCTTCATGAGGTGGCTAGGGCACTCAGGCCAAATGGATTGATGAATCTGCCCTTTGCCCCCCGTGAGACGGTGAACTTAAAAACCGATTAAATTTATGGATCTAATCTAATCAAAATGAATTCATGAGGTGCCGAATATTGTACTGATGAATCGATTTGTGGAATGGCTGGGGCACTCAAGCCGAATAGATTGATGAATCTACCCTTGCCACAGTTGGTTCATGAACATTAAACGCCGAATAACACGAGCTTATGAATGTTGAGATGAATCTGCCCTTGCGGACGTTAAGACTGCCGAATAACAATGTTTGAGGGGGCACATGACTCGGTCGGCGCCGGGCTGTTGAGGTTTTCGATATTAATGAGATTGCCTCGGAGGTGCTGCCCGCGTAGGGAATAAATGAATGGACATCCTATTTATGTGCTTAGTGAACAACTCAGTCCAGCTCTTTAAGGAAGATTAAACAAGTGCAAATGTCGAATAGACTCTTTTTTAATAGCAAAGGGGAAGCGAGGACGCTAGCTGAGCTGGGAGGAGACATGGATCGAAGTGGCGAACCTTCACGCACATGAGGTAGGATTTTGAGGGATCGAGAGAGATGCTAATCTCCTCGTCATCGAAGTAGGTCGCCTAGGAGGGACAAGGAGCCACATGGCAAATCGCCGCAACCCTGTTCTGGAAGGGCGCCCGACGCGAACCCACGCCCATTGAGTTTTGCAGTCTTCATGGAGAATAGACCCATGACAGAGGTGGACTCAATCATTCGAGATCCAAATGTGGCAGTCGAGTTTGCTCGACAGATTTTTCCACCCGAGGTCCAGCAGTCGATGGTAGGTCGGTAGGACTTCGAAGTGTTTTGTGAAGACATTTACGGTGTGAAGGGGCTCTACTCTGCCTACGAAATCGGCATGCTGTAGACACCCCAACCCACGCCCATTGAGTTTTGCAGTCTTCATGGAGAATAGACCCATGACAGAGGTGGACTCAATCATTCGAGATCCAAATGTGGCAGTCGAGTTTGCTCGACAGATTTTTCCACCCGAGGTCCAGCAGTCGATGGTAGGTCGGCAGGACTTCGAAGTGTTTTGTGAAGACATTTACGGTGTGAAGGGGCTCTACTCTGCCTACAAAATTGGCATGCTGTAGACACCCCATTTTTGACCTTCCTCAAGACTTGGACGTCATCGTTTGAACACTCGATGATCATCCATGTTTGTGTACGTCTTGAGTTCTCGGAGGTTTCGGTCGTGTGCCTTGCCTCAAGACCTCTCGACTTGTTTGTTTTGTGCATGGTTGTGTACCAAACACTTGTGTTTTTGCTTCTGAGGGCAGAGAATGGCTTGTTGGCCATCCCCACACCTCACCGGCCTTGGCTTAAGGCCACCAACCTTGTTTTCTTGCTACTGGCCAAAGCTTTTGGTCGGTCGGCAATGTTGTTGGTCGGCCGGCCATTTTTGTTGGTCAATCAGCCATATTTTCCAGCCGACCCCTTTCCATCTGCTTTTGGCAGATATTTTATGCCAACTGTCACAGCTGGCATCCACGATACACCCCCTCCATACACGTGTATAGAGGGATTTGCTCTCTTATGTTAGCTTCTCCAAGAAGCTTAGGAATTGAATTCCTATAAAAGAAGGGCCTCCCCTCCCTTTCCAGGGGTTGAACAACTTTGAGATATAACTTGTATATCTATATCTCTCTCTCTCTCTATATATATATATAGTTGTGTGTGTAATAGTATTCTAAAAGGGGTTTTTGTTCTTTGTTTTGCACTAAGACACCTAGTATTACACCTTACTTTGGTTACTGAGGTTTTAAGAGGTTCATTTTAGAGGTTTGAGTTGGTTTTTGATCAAAAAGAGGTGCTGAAGTTGGTGTTCTTGAAGTGTTCTTCAAGGGTGAGAACTTACCTTTTTATTCCCCATTTTTGCTTAAGGTTTTAAACCTATTTGCATATTGTTTCGAGCTTAGTGTATAACTGATAAAAGTTCTGTACATTGTTTCGAGCTTAAGATATTTCATTAAGGTCACTTTTGTGTTGGGGGTCGTCCACTCCCTCTTAGGCCTTGTTTGGCCTCTTTTTGTGTTTCCCTCTTTGGGCTTTGTAACCCTTTTGTTTTGGCCTTTCCGCCACTGAAATCCAGAGGATTTTCAGTGGTGGAGAATTGGTTTTGAGGTTTTGCATAGGGGAGGGACACCCCTCTCCCTTTGTGACTCATTTGCTTGCATTTAGGGCTCATAAAGGTAGCATGTTTGCATAGCTTTATTTGGCTCCATTTTAGAGGATATTTGGTGTTAGTTTATCATGTTAGACCTCTGTTTCATGTTGGTTCGATGGCCTATTGCATGCATCATGCACTTGCTTTGTAATCCCCTCTATTGTCATAACATATACCATGCATTTAGACCATCATGCTTGCATGTTTTAGCTTGACTTCATGAAGCTTTTAGTCATGTTGTGACATGATTAAGCTCTGTTTGGTGTTGATTCAGTCATATTTCCATGTTTTGTATAGCCACCATGTATCCTAGCTTGTTAGCTTTGAGTGTATGAGTCATGAGCATGCTTTATTTGGGTTATTTCAGTGATTTGGAATCACTTATCATGCCATTTCAGTCCATGCTCCATGCTCGTATGACTTGCATTCACTATCCTTTCAATGCTTTGAAGAGTTATTGTTTTATGCTCCATGCTTGGACCATTATATGTGCCTCCATGATTAGGTCTTTGGGAGGCCTTCTCATTAGGTTTTGGGGCTTATTTTGACATATTATAACTCTGATTTTATTGGCCTAATTCATGTCATGATCGGTTGTACTAGGTGTAGTGCATTTCCCCTTTTGGGCCTTGTATGCGTCTTGTCTCGTGCTCACCTTTATAGCATGTTTTGGCCTCATCCCATGGGTGTTCTAGCCTTGTTTTGGTCCACCTTGGGACTGCTTTGGGTCATCTTGGCCCTTTGGGGCTTGGTTGATATGGCCATGGTGTAAGCCCTTTGGCTAGCTTTGAGCATTGAGTCCATTGGCATGCTATGCTTCACTTGTGTTTATGATTTGGCATCATTCTTCACATGATTTTAGAGTTCATTGCGTTGTCATGCTCTCATGTTTGTCCCATTTTGCTCATGTTTGAGGATTGTGCATTGTTGCATAGTGTTTAGACCAATATGTGCACATGTTTGTTTCGCATATCGGTGCCTTTTGGTTTAAGTCCATTTGGGCATGTTTGCATTCATGATATTTGCATCCTTGTATTGCATCATGTTTGCATGTTCGGTATGTTGCATGATGCTTAGCTAGTTGCATTACATAACATTGTTGTATACTTGGCATGATCATGTTACATTAGTTTGAATTGCATGCTTAGGTTGTGTTACATTTGACATGTTTGTTACCTTAGTTTTGTGTACATGCTTGCATTACATTGTATTTGACATACTCATGTTACATTGCCTTACATTCCCATGTTGCATTCCATTGGTTACATGCTTTGCATTGTATATGGCATACATATATTGCATTATGTTTGGTTTGGGGTATCAAACCAAACATGAGGAATGAGGGACGTTCGTACTTGGAGTGACGAAACGTACCTCAATCCTCGGTCGCCGACACTCTTTATTCAACATGATAGAGTGTGTAACATTCATTTGTTTTGTTGCATTCATTCATATTGATTTGCACACTTGACATCTTTGGCCATCATGCATTGGAATGCGTGATTGGTGACCCGAGGGTCGAAAGCCATACTCCCTTGAGTTCATAGCATGATAAGGAGGGTGGTTGTGCATACGTTTGGCTTGCAAATTCCATGCCATGCACTGTCTGTCCTCTGTTGCAGCAAAACCAGTGTTGTGCATGAAGAAATGGCCGGTCGGCAACTTTCAGTGCTGGCCGACTACCAATATCCAGCCGGTGATCCCATTTTTGGCCGATGACCATTTTCACATGGTCGATGTTGTTTTCTCTTGGCCGGTGGCATCCCAAAGTGCTCAGGGAGTGGTTTAGAGGCAACCTTAGGATTTTCACAATTATCAGAGGTGTAGAACAGTGCAAACAGAGGCAACAGAGGCATGGCAATGGGTTTCCGAGCTAGGCAAATCGAGTATGCCTCATCCAATCATTTCGAGGTGGAGCTGCGACGACCTTTTCAGTTTCATACTTAGTTTATTTTGTATTTAATTTGTTATGGGTCTGTAATAATTAATTAGCTAGAGTAGTTAATCATTTATTTGGTTTGTATTATTCTTTCGGACCCTCCGTCGAGAGGGCAAATATGTAATAAGTGTACGTGCGTGTGTGAATGTCTTCCAACCCCACGTCTTTCTCCCTTTTACTTACCTACTTTTGATGGTTAGTTTTAGGTCATGTTTCGATTAGCATACCTTATGTTAGCATGTTTGCATACATTCATTCGTATTGCACGCACCGGGCTCGGCTCATCATACTAATTGTATAGCATTTCAATTCCAACTTGAATACGTGTATCGAGTTGTCGCATTTCACATGCCATTCTTAGAATAGCCGAGCCTATTTTAGTTTTATTTTGCATGTGTTGCATTAGCCATCTTAACATGAACTAGGATCATGCATGATTCTTAACTAGTTTCTTGTTTTGGCTCGGAGTACTAGGTAAGCTTTTATACTTTAGCACCTTGCATGAGTGTGAGTGTTGCCATGATAGTATGCTTGCCATGAGGCTATCTACTTATGTGGTATAACTGCCTGAATGCCTGTGGGTGAAGGTTGGGTCGCTTGAATTGGAATAATTCGTCGAAACCCGTGTTTTAGTCTACTTACGAGTAGTAAACTTCAATCCATTTTCAAAACAAATGGATATGTGATGCTTTGTTCCAAATTAGGCAATCTAGTCTATACTTATATGCTGTGTGCATCACATAGTAATTCTAGGTTAATAACCGATTTAAGAACGCATAATGTTTTCAAAACTTGATATCATGATTAGTAGAGGCCGATCTTTGATCGGGCGAGAGGGGGTGCTCACGAAGTGACCTTCCCCAATCGTACCCAAGTTCCCGAGCCGAGGCAACTTAGGTGATGATGGACACGTGGCCTTAGGCACGAGTCAGGGTTTCCTAAATTCCCCCAAAATAAAATATTTAGGTGGCGACTTTGTATCTGGCAAAGCAGTCCATGTTTGACAGTTCTTTCTAAAAAAATCTATTTTTTAAAACGATTTGCTGGATTTGGACTCTTTGATGATTCATCGGTCTTGCATTGCACTCTGCGAGATTAGATATAGGACCGTGACATTGAGTCCGAACTGTAGTAAGCCCAACGAACAAAACGGGATTCCCTCCCGGGACGTTCGGGGACGTCTACACATGCGTCTCTGTGCTGCCCGTCGAGAAATTGAGAAGAAGGATGAACGCATTCGAAGTTTGGAGGCTCGCGCGGAAGCGGATGAGCGTGAACTAAGGAAGGTCAAGGCTGTTCAGACACAACCAGCCGGACAGGCTAACCAAATCGTGGAAGAAAGGGTTACCCAGCGGCTGCAGTACCGCGCTTGCCGACCGCGATACGGCGAGCATGTTCGCAATTGAGTCCGCGAAGGGGAGGGCCTATGAAAAAGGCTTCCATGAAGGCCAGAAAGTAAGGATACAAAAAACCAAGGAAAAGCTTACCGAGGAAGTTTGCCGATGTGAAAATCGTAGATTTAAGCAATGGTTGAATCAAGGCGCTTCAGGCCGAGGAAGCTCTCTGAGCAGCGGGCGTCGATTCGGCATTGCCACTCTACCAACGTAACCATTTTCCATTTTCTGCCTTTGAAGTCGAGCAGAGTGAGGATGAGGGCGACGCCGTATAAAAACACATTGTAACGTTCGAATGCAAAGCACGGTCAAAACTATGTGATTATTACCTGATTGAATAAAATGTTTTATTGTAATTTTTATTCAGCACTCCTGTGTTTGTATGTTTTGTGTTTCATTGCATAAATTTTTGAATAAATGTATAAACATTAAATATTTATTCGGCATACACGTATTTCGTGTTTCATTGTATAAGCATTTCATTCTGAACGTTTACATGCTTTAATGTGTAAACGGGTTTTGCCGGCTTGTCATGAGTTCTTCATTAAACATGGTTCTGAATTCGGGACATTTTATCAGTTCAAAGTCGTAATGCACCGACGAGGCTCCGTACAGGGAGACCTTATTGGCTCTAAAGCGTCATGGGCTGATGAGGCTCCGAATAGGGAGGCTTAACCAGCCCAAAGGTGTCATGCACCAGAGGGGCTCTGAATCTGAAGACTTGCATTGACCAATCGTGATATCCACGAAGGGCGCTCCAAATCCGGAGGCTTAATCGGCCAATTGTGATATCCGAGGGGCGCTCCGAATCCGGAGGCTTTATCGGCCAATCGTGATATCCACGAAGGGCGTTTCGAATCCGAAGGCTTTAACGGCCCAAAGACGTCGTGCGCCAGTGGGGCTCCGAAGCCAGAGACTTGCATCAGCCAATCGTGACATCCAAGAAGGGCGCTCCGAATCTGGAGGCTTTATCTGCCAATTGTGATATCCACGAAGGGCGCTCCGAATCTGGAGGCTTAATCGGCCCAAAGACGTCGTGTGCCAGTGGGGCTCTGAATTCGGAGACCTATATCGGCCAATCGTGATATCCACGAAAGGCGCTCCGAATCCGGAGGCTTTACCGGCCAATTGTGATATCCATGAAGGGCGCTTCGAATCCGGAGGCTTAATCGGCCCAAAGACGTCGTGCGCCAGTGGGGCTCCGAATTCGGAGACTTGCATCGGCCAATCATGATATCCACGAAGGGCGCTTCGAGTCTGGAGGCTTAATCGGACAATCGTGATATCCACGAAGGGCGTTCTGAATCCGGTGGCTTTATCGGCCCAAAGAGCTCGTAAATTGAATCGCCTAATTCAAGAAATAAGAAACTTTGCATTGCAGAAGTGAAATTTGTACAAATATCAAGTCCTACAAGTCGGGACAATGATAGAATTTACGTAAATGCATTGAATTCCAAGGCCGTGAGAGATTCCTTCCTGACATATCGTTCAGCCAGTACGCCCTCGCTTCCGCAATAGAATCAATCTGGTAGGGGCCGTCCCAGTTTGGACCTAGTTTTCCATCGGCCGGTTTCCTGTCGGCTGGAAGTACCTTCTTCAAGACCAACTCTCCTAGTGTGTAGCGGCGCAGCTGAACGCGTTGATTATACAACTTTGCCAGCTGCTGCTGGTACCGTGCCATGGACGCAAGGGCTCAGTCTCTTCGTTCTTTGATTAGAATTAAATCCAAAGCCAACATCATGTCATTTCGGCCTGTATCAAAAACTTGCGACTTGAGGGTCGGGTGGCCGATCTCTAGGGGTAAGATCACCTGGTTGCCAAAGCATAGGGCAAACAGCGTTTCTCCGGTTGATCTTCTCGGCATAGTTCGATGGGCCCACAATACACTCGGCAATTGTTCGACCCATTTGCCTTTGGCTTTCTCCAGCCTCTTCTTGATGCTGTCCAAGATGGATTTGTTAGAGGCTTCGGCTTGGCCATTGCTTTGGGGGTAAGTCGGCGTAGAAAAGTAAGGCCGGATACCATACTTGCTGCACAACTCTCGGTACACGCCACAATCAAACTGGGTACCGTTTTCTGAGATAAGAGCTCTTGGAATGCTGAATCGTGTTATGATGTTCCTCCACACAAAGCGCTTAACATTAGCATCCCGAATGTGTGTTAATGCCTTCGCTTCGACCCATTTCGTGAAGTAATCTGTTGCGACGATCAGGTATCGCTTGTTCTCTGGGGCCCTCGGCAATGGTCCTACGATATCAAGCCCCCACTAGGCGAACGACTAGGGACTGGTGATAGAGTTCAACTCTTCAGCAGGCAAATGGTTTAACGGGGGGAACTTCTGGCACTGTTCACACTTTTTTGCGTAACATTCGGCGTTCACTCTCATTGTCGACCAATAATACCCCTGCGTTATAGCTCAATGGGCCAAAGAGCGTCTACCAGAATGGGCACCACAACTGCCTTCGTGTATCTCAGTCAGAAGCTCCTCGGCTTTGTCTGGGTGCACACATTCCAAATATGGGCCAGAGAGGCATTTTTTATAAAGCCTTCCTTGCGGATCCAAGTAGTATCGCATGGCTTTCTTTCGCAGCTTGTGCGCTTCTTTCTTGTCCTCTGGGAGTTGTTCAGAAGATAGGAATGCAACAATGGGATCCATCCAACTTGGTGCAGATTCTATAACGTTGTTCTGGACTTCCTCCGAAGGGCCAATGCTTGGCTCCGGGATGAAACCTACTTGGATGGTCCGTTTAATCTCTGAGTTGATTGCGGAGGCTAGGCAAGCCAAGGCATCTGCATGGGTGTTCTGATCACGTGTTATCTGGTTCAACTCATGATGGTCAAATTTTGCCAACAAGGAATTGGCCGTTTTCATGTAGGCCGCCATACAGTCGTTTCTTGTCGCGTACTCCCCCTTTAGCTGATTGATCACCAATTTTGAGTCACCAAACACAAGCAAACGCCGAGCACCCAGGATATGTGCATTTCGTAAATCGGCTAGAAGGGTTTCGTATTTAGCTTTGTTATTTGATGCTTCGAAGCCGAGCTTGACGGCCTGCTCAATTATTGCGGTGTCTGGGGCCATGATTACAACTTTGGCTCCACTGCCCCGTTGGTTGGACGATCCATCACAATACAACTGCCCAATGTCCCCAACATAAATCCTCCAGTTTAGCTTTGGTCGAATTTCATCAGACTTGAAGTCGGCAAGGCCCCCAGTGAATTCGGCGACAAAGTCGGCAAGCACCTGTCCCTTGATTGAGGTTCTGGGTAGAAACTAAATATCGTATTGGCCGAGTTCCAGAGCCCACTTTGAAACACTTCCAGATGCTTCCGCACTGCGTAGTACTGATCGGAGGGGATAATCTGTTAGCACCCCAATGCTATGCCCCTAGAAGTAATGCATTAGCTTCCTTGCCGCCATGACTAGGGCAAATATGAGCTTTTCCAACAGAAGGTAGCGTGTTTCAGCGTCAACCATTGCCTTGCTCACATAATACACTGGCCGCTGCTCCCCCAGCTCTTCCTTTATCAGTACGGCACTGACGGCTCGGTCAGAAACTGCCAGATACAAAATGAGCAGGTCGCCAGCAGAGGGTGTTTTCAGGAGTGGTACTGAGCGGAGGTAGGTCTTCAGGCCGTTGAAAGCGGCTTCGCATTCGGCGGACCATTCAAAAGCCTTGCCCTGCCGTAGTGTATGAAAGAATTACCAACAGCGATCTGTGGACCGATTGATGAACCTGTTGAGTGCGGCGGCCATCCCCATCAACTTTTGAACCTCTTTTACTGAACGAGGAGAGTCGAGCTCCAGGATTGTTGTGATTTGCCTTGGGTTGGCTTTGATTTCTCTGTGGTTGACAATGTAACCCAAGAATTTGCCAGAGCCGATACCAAACGCACATTTGGAAGCGTTCACTTCATTCCATATTTGCGTAGGATGCCGAATGTCTCTTCCAGATCGGCTATATGATTCTGTTCTTCCTTGGACTTGTCCACCATATCGTCAATGTACATTTCCATAGTGTTGCCGAGTTGCTCCTTGAACATGGTGGTGACCAGTCTCTGGTAGGTTGCCCCTGCATTCTTCAGCCCAAAAAGCATAACCTTATAGCAATAGGTACCTCTTAGGGTGTGGAATGCAGTTTTTTCTTGGTCCTCCGGATGCATAGCGATTTGATGATAACCTCTGTAGGCATCAAGGAAGCTCATACGCTGATGACGCGCCGTAGCATCTACAAGTTGGTCTATCCTGGGAAGAGGAAAACAGTCTTTGGGGCAGGCTTTGTTTAGATCCGTAAAATCGATGCAGACTCGTCAAGTCCCATTTTTCTTCTTCACAACCACAGTATTAGAGAGCCATGTGGGGTAAGTCACTTCCCCCTGATTGCTCTGGCATCAAGCAACTGGTCTACCTCTTCAACGACGGCGGTAGTGTGCTCTGCGGCTGATCGTCGGCTTTTCTGAATGATCGGCTTGTCTTAGGGTCAACATTCAAACGGTGCTCTGAAATAGATGGGTCTACGCCTGACATTTCATATGGAGTCCACGCGAATACATCAAGATTGCCGAGCAGGAAGGATACTAGTTGCTGTCGGTCGGCTTGACTTAGGTAGGCGCTGACCATGAAGAACCTCTCTGGATTGCCGTCAATCTCAACTCGGTCTAGGTCTTCCATGGCTTTCTCATTTGGCAGTCGCCCGATATCGTCGAGGTTGTCTCGATCCGGCCCCTCAATGGAATTAACTTGCAACTCCTTTGGCGTCTTTCCGGAAAGGAGATAACATGCCAGTGCCGATTGTTGTGAACCACGGATATGCTCAATGTCGTGTTCTGTAGGGAAGCACAGCAGCTGATGATAGGTGCTTGGAACGACGCGCATTGTATGCAACCAAGTTCGCCCTATGATGAGATTATACAGCGAAGGAAGCTTGACGACCAAGAATTCCATATCCACTGTTCGGGAGCCCGCTCAAACGGGTAGTGTGATTTTCCCCAATGGATACTTTGGATTTGCGTTGAAGCCGAATAGTGGATAAGGAGCCAGGGACAGGTCTGATTTGTTTAAGCCGAGTTTGATTAAGGTCTTGTAATACATAACCTTCGAAGTACTCCCCTGGTCTGTGAGAACGCACTCAACGGTAAATCGGTTTATGCGTAGTTCAATGACCAGTGGATCAATGTGGGGGACTGTTATGTCGATAAGATCAGAATCGTCGAAGGTAATACTCGCAGCATCACGTGGCATTTTTGCTGGCGTTAGTTGCTTTTGGGGTACTAGGTGTGACTGAATTGCATGCATGATTGGAGGTGTTGGCAAGCTGTATATCATATGAATGACGCCAGGCGGGGGCGAATCCTGCCGCAGTGCAACTGTTTTGGTTGCGCTCTTTCAGACATGTTGCTAGAGCCGACCATATTGCACCAACTCCTCAAGGTGGTCTTTCAAAGCATAGCAACTGTCGGTGTCATGACCGTGATCGTTTTGATATTCACACCGCCTATCCCGTCTTCTCGTATCAGGAGGTCCCACCACTTTGGACGGCCATTTGAAGGATGGAAGGTGTTGAACTTTGGACATGACTGAGCTGATTGGTTCGCCCCTCTTTCTGGGCTGCGGGGATAATGAGTCAGAGTCGCTATTAGTGTCTTGTTGCCGGGCTCGAGGTCGTCGACCACCTACTTTCAGAGGTCATTCCGGATCTTGGCGTACGGCTTGTTTGGACTTTGCCACTTCCAAGGCCAAATCCTGACGGAGACGCTTGTTCTCAGCGATCATGTTCTCCAACCTTTGCTCGTTTTGCTTTGCCTGTTCCATGATCGCTTGCATTGCTTCATGCTCTGGAGTCGAAGGTGGGGCGAAGTGCAAAGCGCGTCTTGCTGGGATAATCTCCGGTCCATGCATGTTTGTTGGAGTGAAATCATCTATTTGCGTGGTTTTATCAGTGACTATTGGAGGGTCCTCAGTCATGCCCGCCATGGATATGCTTGAGTATTTCCACAGATGGCGCCAATTGTGGAGAAGTGGTTTGGAAATACTCTTCTGATCCTGGGGGACGCTCGTGATCCGCTGATAGTCACCTAAAAAGGAATAAACACTACGGTCGGGGGTGCCGGAATTAGCACTCCGACAGACAAGTCAGTCTCAACACTCAAGATTACTTATATTCTAAATTAAGCACAACAATTCTCACATACCTTTCTTAGTCTATTGTTCCTTTATTTATACTCGTTTCCTGGGCCTCGGGGCCAGGTCCACTTTTCACTCATTATCCTTTTATTTACTCGGCTCCATAATTCAGTATCTACTTGACTTATCTGTTTTATTCGGCTTCCTGATTGTGCAGGAAAGAGCCGAGTTTATCTGTCTTCTAGAGTACGCTTATGATTCTTCCAATTATCCGGCCCCCACACATATCATGGTTTTATAAAGGAAAAAAATGCCTTGTTTAGAGATGACATGATCATATGTATGTCGATTAATTATATAACTTGTTAATGGTGCTTCCTAACGGATAATTGCTCACCCCAAAACTAACAACCTTTTAGTATATGAAGCTATTGTGCCGTCAAAGTGAGTTGGCTAGGAATGTATTTTTGGATGGAAGCATGGATACGAATGTTACCTACTGAAGCCTTGAGATATTTTTGTGTTGGAGATAGGACTCCATCTTTTGTGTATTGAAGGGCACTCCTTTAAAAGATGTTACCTCAGGGCATTTATATTTTGTATTTTCTCTTACTCTTTGAATTATTGATATTAATTGAACAATGATGTAACCACTTGACTACTTCAACGAGAAAGAGATAACTTCTAAAATTATGAAATGGATTTATTTATTGGTCTAACTTGTTTTTATAAGTCAAATTATTTGTGAACTAATGTTGTGAAAAGATGACAATTATCGGGGTGTTACAAGAATCATTCAAATAACTCCATGTAACAATCACAACTACTCATTAGAATTGAGTATAAATTGAAGCATAAGAGCCAATATGCTCGAATAATGAGATAGGTGATAAGAAAGTGTATGAATGAAAAAAAAACTAAACTACATAATCAAACTCGTGGATGGTGGCTACTTTGTATCTCCTTCCACATCCATAAGGTTCCAATTAACGCATCTATATACAATAATGAGTTCTAGCACTAGAAAGCATAAAAGAATACAAAAGCATAAGAAGGTAAAGAGAATAATCAACTCAATGGATGAGTGGCTACATCCTAGTTCCCTTCTCATCCATGAGGACCCATTACATGATTATAGCATAACAATAATGAGATACAAATCTTAAAGATACAAAAAAGAGAGAATGTGAGAAAAATTCAAAACTTCACCTCTTGAAAAGCGGATGAACTTCTTGGTTGTCAAACTCTTTCTTAGCACCCTCAAGGTCCTTTAGATGGCTTAGAATCTCAGCAAAAAGCTTTAAGATCAAGCTCTGATGGTGTTTGGGTGGTGGGTATAAGAGGAGGGTGGTGGGGCAGTGAGAGACTTTGAGTTCAAGGTCTAAGCCTTGAAAATGATTTTTCAACCATTCAAAATTGAAATAGAGAGGTGAAGAAGCCGAATTTGTGTAAAATTCGTAGAAGAAGCCGACTTTCCTAAAACTACTCTGTTTCTTAGATATATTATCCGGCCAAACAAAAAATATCTGACCAGAAAAAAAAACGTTTGGCCAGACAATTTTTTCCTGCATAGCCAAATCAATTTTTTAAAAGGGAGAACAGGGTTTTTTCTAGAGAATTGCCCCCCTTCCACTCATCTCCACTTTGTTTGTGCTCAATTTTATGAAAAAGTATAATACTTAGATTTTAAAATACGAGCCTCGGAATATTGCAGAGATGTTTGGATTCACACCAAAAAAAACATTTTGAACAAGGTTTTTGAATAGGTCAAAAGATAGTTTGGCCAAAACGGGCGTAAGATTGCGATTAAAGGTCTAACCTGGCTTTCCTGCTGTGGAATTCATAAGATAACACATTCCAACTTCCATCATCGAGTGTTTGGAAGAAAGGGCCCAAATCTTAAGGTCGGTCAAAATGGGATGTTTACACTACATGCATGCAAATATGAAAGCTAAACTACCCTAAACATACTGTTTAAATAACTTAAACAAAACATGCAAAATAAAGTGAAAAATATGCAAGATAACCACTATACATGATGCTTTATGCTATACTAACACCCTATCTATGATTACATATTGAAAATGAATAGAAGCTACTGAAACATTTTAGAAGCACTTATTTGCTGGTTTTAATCACAAACCGTAGAACACACGAAGAAAATGTGAGTTTCCTTGCTTGCTAGCTTTGCTCAAGTTTTGGTTCGAGTTTGATTCAATTTTATTAAACCCTATATGCACTTCTAAGTTGAAAGCTGCTCTAAGTTATAGTATTTTTGAAATTAGGGTTTAGGTGAGGTTTTTGCAACTCAATCTCTCTTAAAACAAGTAAAAATTACTCTAATATTCAACCCTTGAAAAATGGAGGAGGGGTCCTTTTTATAGGCAATGAAGAGCCTTGGGGGGCACCGTAGGTCATCCTAGGGTTGCCACATCGCTTTCTCCTTGTGACTTTGGAAGAAAATGCACCAATAACTTATTTTCACAACAAAAACATGGCGTTAAGGGAACGTGCGACTGCACAAGCCATGTACGGGCACACAAACCATGTGCAGCGGTACGACCCAAGTGTGGACGCACAATGCATGTGCTAGTGCATGTGCCTTCTAGGTATGTGTCCTATGCATGCATATACAAATATGCCGTTTTAGGCTCTTGAACCCTTCTTTTGCTTAAGTAGGTCTATTTGACTCTCAATTTGACATTTTTACATAAAATTGGTTAATGATTTTAAAAATTGTCATGACCCGAACCCACTCCAGAGGTCTAGGTCATGACTGGCCAGTAATCATAGATTACCTACGGCCTCAAATACAAAAGCAAATCATTTATTAATTAGTGGGGCTTAGTGGAAGCATTCAACAATAATAAACAAGTCTATTGAGTTGTGCTTATATAACAAACTTCAATATATATATATATATATAAACATCTTGTCCATAACCCATAATATTTACAATAAGTTTAAACTTCAACATTTATACATACAAACATGTCCATTAACTAAGAAAACAAAGGCTTAATAAAAAGGTTCAACAAAAGCTTGACTCCTCTCGAGATCAAGCAAACGCCTCCGCACAAAGGCACTCCACAATTGGCTTGACAAAAAAGTGGACTCCTGAAAGCAACTCTAAGCTTAACCATCGTAATGCTCACCTACATATATATAACGAAAGGGGGTGAGCAAAAACCCAATGAATAGTACCAAAATAAAGAGGTTAATGAATGAAGTCGAACATAATTCGAAACATGACTTATATTTCCAAAGCACATCAACTATTGAATTCAAACAAAGCATTTGCCATAGCAAGTCCATTATACGTGGTAACATCCAATAGAGTAAAGAAGGGGCTAAAATGCCTAAATCAAAGAAATTATCAAGGTCTAAGAGAAGGGATCATGAATGTCTATCAAAGGGACTGTCTAGGTAATTTAATTCTATTTAATTTAATTTGAATCAAATTTTAATTAAACTTCCCAAAAGCTCTAAATATTAATTGAAACTAATTAAGGTCACCAATTTCAATTTTTGGATTCATCTAGGCTTTTGATTTCTAGTTCGAAACAGATTTCCTAATAGATATTTCACAAATCTGATAGCTACAAACAAATTTAACACATATCACATGATTTCAAATTCAAATTTCACATAATTAAATAAACGCAATTATGATATACAAAATGGGGTTGCCACAAAAATGTTCATCAATTCAATCTCAATCGGACTTTTCCCTTCTAAGTGGGACCAAAAATTAGGTTTTGGATAAAAATGGATTTAGGGGTAAAATGGTCATTTTAATAAAAAAGATACTTTTGGCTGAAATGGGGTTACACAGCAGCTCATAACAACCTTGATCATCTCTAGAGATGAAGTAATCACCATTTCATCATTGAAATGCTTACAACCGCTCGAAGTCTTAGAGTAAGTAAAAAATGGGATGTCTATAGCTGCATTAGCTTGATCTTCATTGTTTTCCTGACCTAGAGACATCTTCTGAAGTAGCACGGTTAGACCCCCTAGTTCCTTCAACTGAGACATAGTTGATGACTGATGAAGCTTTCTTGAGTACGAGACAAATGACTAAGTCAGGCCCACTTGGCTTGGGAAATTTCTTTTCTTGGAGTAATGGTTGCAATCAATCATGAGAAATAGTTAGATGAACTCCAATCAAACACTGCTCGAACTTTCCATTTAGAACAAAAATTGTATTCATGATCACCCATTAGGTAACAGTTTTCTAGTCGAATATCTTTTAAGGAATTAGAGTTCTACTAGAAATGATCAATCAAATAACTATCTCTCCATTCATATCATCATTTAAGGAATCAAAATTCTACTTGAAGTGCATGATCAAGTGGTTGTCTTCCATTAAAAATCTTTTCGTGGAGTTCAAGTTTTACTCAAGGTAAATGACTAAATAAATATCTCATAGTCAAATATCATTCGAGGAATTCAAAGTTTTGTTCAAAGTGAAATAATTCCAGAACTCTACTCAAATCGCATGTTTAGGAAACTACCTTTTGTTCAAACACTTTCTTGTAGTATTACGACTCTCTACTCAAATTCAATGTTAAGGTGACCGTTTTTTAACTAATCAATGCTGGTAGAGTTTCAACTCAACCCAAGTTCAATGAGTAGGAAACTATGCCCCAATCCACTACTGATTGTAGAATCCCAACCCTGCTCAAACTGCATAACTGTTGATTCATTAAAACTCTAGGCCTGCTCTTTTAGTTGTAGCATAACATCACATAAGTACAAAATTTACATCCAATGCCTATTAGAGCTATGGTTGCCCTGTCTTAAAGAGTAGATCTAGGGTCTCACTAAATCCTACAAAATGGCCGCCAAATAATCCTAAATTTGGTAAGTTTGCTTGTGGACATTAACATAGCTCGTAAGTGGCAAGCCACCCAAGATATTAAGCAACGAAGCAACTTTTTTTTCTTTTTTTTTCAAGCTCACAATGATGCAATGTAATTAAAAATTAACATACTAAACTCATAAAATAGAAATGTTCAAGTCAAGTTCTCTTAAGTCTCACCCAGAGTCGCAAACTATGGACATTGTGCCTTTTTGGGTATAAGGCGCATTTTCACACTAATGTTGTGCCAACTTGTTTCCCATTCCAATAGAGTCGCCACTTAATTTTTATGGGGAATTTAAAAACCTTATGAAAACTAAGCAAAAGACTTGATCTGTCATAATGAAATAATCAAGGTTTGAGAACTAAAGTACGAAAGGGGAAGGCCTTTGAATGACGCACCCTATTTTACCCAATCAATTGATTGACCTCTACTAATATTCTATTTTATGAGCTTAATGATTAATTATTTCATACAATTCATTATTAAACTCTAAAACCTTTACTAACCCTAACAAATAGGTGATTGAATACAATAAACATCACTCAATTTAGATTCAATGAATAAAGCTATATTTCCCATAAAATAAGAGATTTTCCAATATAAGAGATTTTTAAATACACTAGCTATAAACATGAACTAAACTAAGCAATATTTATAAAAACATTGAAAACAACCAATTTTGCATAAAGAGACATCCAACTTGCATTACTTAAAACAATGCACCAAACAAGCAAACATGCTATAAAAAAGTAAGAAATTACCAAATTCCATCACCAAGCATCCAACCATGCATAATATGGATTAAATAATGTACATATGACCTAAGCATGCTATTATACATACAAGATACAACCTAAGCCTAGTTTAAGGGTTCTAACATGTTTTCATGCGAATAGAAGCAAATGCCACATAAACAAAGCTAACTACTATACAATAATGCTTTAAACTAGGCTATATGAATGATGATTACATGATTAAACTAACCTACAGATATTGTTAACATTTATTTAACTAGAACATGCAAAATAAAGCAAAGACATGCAAGATTGACAAATTTACACGATGATTATGATAGGCTAACATCCTAACTATGATTACATTGAAAATATGAGTACATAGGTAATGAAAATAAATAAAATAAAGGACTTACTTGCCTGTTTGAATTAAACCAAAGAAAACACGAGAAAAATGCAAGTTCCCTTGCTTGCAACGCTTTCCTCAAGCTTTGGTTCTGATTAGGTTCAAGTTTCTCAAACCCATATGTATTCTTAGGTTAAGAAGCTGGTGTAAAGTTTGTTATTTTCAAGAGTTTAGGGTTTTAGGGTGAAAGGAGGCAAGTGTTTCTCTAAAAAAAAAAAAAAACTCTCTAAAATTGCCTAAAACTTGGATCCTTCGAGAGGAGGGGGTATGAGTTTCTTTTATAGGCAAAGGGGACTTGAAAAACAAGCCAAAGGGGTGTACTAGGGTTGAGCATCGCTTTGAGATTGTGAAATTGAAGAACTAATTATGTGATAAATATTATTACTATGTTGTTGTGAGTTGAACAAACCATAGGAAAATTGTATTTGGGAAAAACTCATGCATTATCTATAATAAAATGTCTCTTGTGATTCTACGATTTCATTAATAAATGGGAAGCTTTAGAAATGGGGTAAATAGTGTATGAGTTCAGGTAGTTGAGTGGGGTTTTAGAAGTTGAGTCATGTGTTGTATTTGGTACCTGTGCAGGGAGTCAAGGTGCCCAATTGCAGTGTCCTATGCATATCACCAGACGAACATGGGAAATGTTTTCGGGTGTCCACAAGCTTGCCATTTTTAGAGTCGGTGAATGTGGAAAAAACATGATTTTTGGGTGTCCACAAGGCCGCCATTTCAGGAGTCGGCGAAAGTAGAGAGAGAAAGGTTTTGGGTGACCATTGCCCCCTCTCGTGTTTAGAGTTGGCAAATGTGGAAATATTTTATGTATATAAATCTATATATGTATGTATGGTTTTGCTACTCTTTCTTAGGACGTCATAACGTATTTACATCTCATGTTTTGGTTAAGACTTGTTATTACCCTTGCATGTTTTGGCATTTTGATTTAAAAAGGAAATGGACTTGGAATTTTCGTATTTTTCTATCAACACTTACATATCATGATCATATGTATTTTGATTAATTATATGACTTGTTAAATGTATTTTCTACTGTGCAGTAGCTCACCCCAAAAACTAACCACCTTTTAGGAAATGATATTGATACGCCACCTCAATGCTTGGCTTGGGGAAAGATTTTGGATGAGGGGCACGAAGGCTCTCTGTTGATGTTATATGTTGAAACCTTGGGCTATTTTGTGTATGGGAATTTAGAATTCCATTTTTGTGTATTCAAGGACACTCATTAGGAAAATGTTTGCCTTTTTGGCTCATTTTTTTATGCTACTTCTTGTCTTTTGAACTATTTTATTTTGTTGATGAATGTAAACAAACAATGATGTAATCACTAGAATAGTTCAACGGGGAAGAGGTAGTCCTGGAATTTATTTATTTATTATGGATTCAGTTCTCTCTCATATATTTCTGTATTGGGTAAAACCCAAGTGAACATGATTTATGAAGGTAAATTCACAGGGCATTACAATTAGGTATCAAAAGCTAATTGGGTTTGAATACCTGCCCCGAACAATCCTATATATATATGTTTAGGCTTTATGATATATTATATATATATATATATATATATGTTTAGGCTCAGGTTCTCAAGGACTTGGTCAAAAAGCATTCTAAATTGATTAGGTTTTCAACTCTCTCACTCACTCACTCTCTCTCTCTCTCTCTCTATCTCTCTCTCTTCTCCCTTTACTCTCTGTGAGATATGAATGAACACACCTTCCAGATTTAAGCCACGGAGAAGTGTAGAGATAGATCGGCGACGGAGAACTCCTTCCAGATTTGAGCCACGATGAACATTTCTGAGCACCACCGTCACCGACACCACCACCACTCTCTCTCTCTCTCTCTTTCTCACACCTCCGTTTGCTGCCTCGTCTCCAGATCTACCGCCACTGGTCGCCCTCTAGCCCTCATTGTTCTTCCGATATGAGATATATATATATATATATAGATATACACTGTATCAACATCATTGATATAGATATAGCTATATATTTTTTTGCTGTTGATGTTGATGATGATGATCAATGATGATGATTTTGTAGACTATAGTTGTTGTTGTTGATGATGTTAATGATGATGAGAGCTATTACTTTGCTCTTTTTTTTTTTTTTTTTTTTTTTGGCTGGGGATTTTCAGGATCGGGGCCGGGGGAATTTTCAACATCGGGGATCGGAGATGGGGAGTGTGATCCTCGACCCCGCCCCACCCTGCCCTGCCCCGTTGCCATTCCTATGGGTTGTCATGTTGGGATGGGACGTTAGTACCTTATATGTTTATGTGCTTATGTGACTATGTGGGTATGGGGTCAAGTTTCTAAGATACGATTTGCATCCATTACACTTGTTGACGTTCCTTTGGAAAGGCACTTGATCAATGCTTTTTTTATTTTATTTTATTTTATTTTATTATTTCCACTTGGAAGTCCTTGAGTGTTGTGGAATGAGTCTGTATCTTAGGAGAATGATTTGTATGTGGTCTATGTGTTTATGTGGGTTGTTTTATGTTTAATGAATATATGGATAGGGTTGTGACTATTTGAGTGTGACATGCGGGTTGGCATAGGTGTATGAATTGTAAGTTAATTCCATTCTCTTTTACTCTTATATAGGATGTCTGGACGTGGCAGAGGCCGTGGTAGACCTCACTGGGGTGGTCAGGGTATTCTGGCCCAACAAGATCTTCCTCTCCAAAAAGAAAGGGCAGGACAAAACAATGTGGCCGCTCCTCCGGCTCAAGATGCAATGGGGGTACTAGCCTGAGAAATGGCTAGGGCTCTTCGAAAGTCCATGGACATACTTCGAGTTGAGCAAGCGGCAAGGACAATAGAAGAAGAAACTGAAATCTCCTTCTTGAATAAAGAATTCTTTCGCTCCAACCCTGCCTAGTTTAGTGGTGAGCCCAATCCCATGAAAGTTGATGAATGGTTAGAGCAAATCATTAAGTCCTTGATCTTGGAAATCTATGAGGAGAGCTCTGAGTGGCGTTGGTGGTTTACCAACTAAAACAGGAGGCCGATCAGTAGTGGAAATCCATTAAGCTTACGGTTGAGCACACTTGGGAGGCATTCACCCATGCCTTCCAGGAGAAGTTCTTGCCTCCCACGGCTAAAGAGAGGTTGAGGAAACAGTTCAAGGAGCTTAGACAACTAGATACAGCGGTGGCAGAATTTGAGGCCACTTTCACTAATTTGGCACGCTTTACACCTGAGCTTGTGGCAACTGAGGAGCGTCGATGCTTGGAGTTTGAGAAGATATTAAGGCCTAAGATCTTGATGAAGGTGATGGGCAATATGTTCATAGAGTATGATAGGCTGGTTGAGGTCGCGGCTCATGTGGAGATCATGCTAGAAGCTGAGAAATCTAGGCTAAACATAAGAGATCGGTTTATGCAGAATCTCAGGGTGACATGGGATCCTCTAAGAAGTCTAGGGGTTCTTCTTCTTCTTCCTTCCAGTCCTTGCCCCAACAGACCAAGTCTTTAGGGTCTGTTTGTATGAAGAGTTCAAGGAATATGGGTCCTAGCCGTATTACTTGTTTCAGGTGTGGCCAACAGGGTCACAAGGCATCGAAGTGTAAGCAGAATCTCAACCATCAACAGTCAGCTCGTTCTCAGAGCCAATCTTATAAGAGGGGCCAGTTACCGGCATGTTATCATTGTGGACAATCAAGACATACAAAGAGGTCTTGCCCGTATTACTTCTATCATGACCCAAACTTGTCCCTAGAAGTTAGGATCATAACTAGCCAGTAATAAAGTGATTACTGTGGAGGTCGAAGGCTGAATAAAATCAATTAGGAAGAGACCAAGGCATTTGATCGACATCAGGCCAAAGGCAATTCAGCCCTGACCAGGGGCTTATGAAGCCGAATAAATGAATCGATCATAAAAGAGCCGAATGGGAGCCAACACTCTACTGGAAGGTCGACTAAGTAACTATATGTGAGATCAAGAGTGGGCTTCACCCTTGGGCCTAGAGGTAATACAAAAGGGAGGAATGTCAACGAAAGGAGGTATGTGAGAATTTACAAGATAACTTGAGATAGAATTAAATTGCAGAGAATATTGACTTGTTCGTCTGAGTGCTAATTCTGACACCCTTGACCGGAGTGTTCATCTCTTTTTTCAGGTAGCAATCAGAGGATCAAGAACGTCTAACTGGATTCTAGAGTATTTCCAAACCACTTCTCCACAATTGGCGCCGTCTGTGGGAATACTCAAGTGTGTCCATGGCAGGCATGGCAGATGATCCTTTGATAGTTGCTGACGATGTTACACTAAGAGATGACATTACTCCAAGAAACAAGCTTGGACCGGAGAATACCACCATGCGACGGGCCTTGAACTTCGACCCAGTAGCTCAAACTTCACCCTTAACTTATGTGTAGGAGACTGTGCAGACGATCATGGATCAAGCAAAATGAAACGAACAGCGTCTAGAAGATATGATGGTTGAGAATAAACGTTTGCGTAAGGAATTGGCCCTGAAGTTAGCCAAATCCCAACAGGCCACACGTCATGACCGGGGTCGATCCCTAGAAAAGAAGAAGGATGATCGACGACATCTATTTCGGAAACATGATAATTGCAGTGATTCTGATTCACATCTCAGAAACCCAAAAAGAAGGGGCGAGTCACTGCATCCAGCTCATCCGAAAGAAGTCCATATGTACGGCACATGCGAGGGAAATGAAGTGATGATTCAGATGAAGAGGACAGACACAATCCTTTCGTACGATGCATTGTAAGGGCTGTGTTACCTAAAAAGTTCAAAGCACCAACATTCACCTTATATGATGAAAAATCAAATCCCACTGACCACATTCGTCATTATAAACAAGCGATGACGTTGCATGCTGATGATGAAGCCCTCATGTGTCGAATGTTTCCAAGTAGCCTAAGACCATTGGTCGTCAGATGGTATTATAAACTAGAGCCGGTGTCGATAAGAAGCTTTCATTAACTCCAAAAATCCTTCAGGGCGAGATTCATCACCAACGAAGTTTAACTAAAGCAAGCTAACTCTCTCTGGGCAATGCAAATTAAACCAGAAGAGACCCTCCGTTAGTATTTAGCATGCTATTGGGAATGTTTCAACTTGGTGGATGATGCCTGTAATGATTCCATGGCCATTACTGCCTTTAAGATGGGATTACACCCTGATAGTCCTCTCCGTAGTTCATTGACCAGACGGCCTCCGAAAACAGTCTGGGCACTAATGAAGAAAGTTGAAGAATACTGTAAGGTGGAAGACGATGCCCAGTGCATCAAGGCCGGACGGAAAGTTGTTAAATCGGCATCATCTGGTCTGGTTAAGCTAATAAGTGCCGTGCTATGAAGGAGGCCCAAACCTCAGGCTCAGGCTAAACGAGACAAATGGCGTGATTCGTGCCGTTCAAGCGGCCAATATTCGTACCATTCAAATGAACAATATCAAGTGGATAGCAGGCGCACAAGACGTTCGGACAAGAAGTATACGGAATTAGCGGAGCCGATTAGTAAGATCCTGCCCAAAGTCCAACATCTTCTGTTCTTTGAGTGGCCGTTCAAGATGATGGGACCTCCTGATACAAGGAGAAAGGATAAGCGGTGCGAATATCACAAGGACCATGGCCACGATACTGACAGCTGTTATGCACATAACGACCACCTGGGAGAGTTGGTACAAGACAGCCGACTGGCGCAACATGTCCGAAAGAATAATCTATCGAACAAGGTAGCCTTCAAGCTGGATTCACCTCCACTTGGTATAATTCACATGATATACAGCCTACCGTTGTCGGCCAAGGTACATACAATTCAGTTGTAACCTACCTACCCAAGCCAATCACACCAGCCAAACAGCCCCACGAAATTGACAGTATTAGCTTCGATGACACTGACCTAGATGGAGTGACTCTCCCCCACACTGATCCCCTCATCTTCGAGCTACGTGTGAATAAATTTATAGTTGAGTGTGTTCTCATCGATTAGGGAAGCACCTTAGGAATAATGTATTACAAGACATTTGTTAAACTCGATTTCACTGATTCAGATCTGTTACCGGCCGATTACCCATTATTTGGCTTCAACACCGAGTATCCCTTGGGTAAGATCACACTACCAGTACGGGCGGGTACCAGATCAATAGATGTGGAATTTCTGGTCGTCAAACTCCTGTCACCATACAATCTTATCACGGGAAGGACTTGATTGCATACTATGCAGGCTGTGCCGAGCACCTACCATCAATTACTCCACTTTCTAACTGAGTATGGCATTAAGCAAATTCACGGTTCTCAGAAATCGATACAGGCATGCTATCTTATAACTATTACAAAGAGGCTAAAGGAATTGGAAGTGAACTCGATTGAAATACCGGACTGAGAAAGCCTCGAGGACATTGGGAAAATCCCTAGCGAAAAGGCAATCAAAGATCTTGATCGGATCGAAATCAATGGGAGTCCAGACAGATTCTTCATGATTGGCACTTCCCTGAACGAAGTTGATAGACGCGAGCTGGTGTCCTTCTTACTCAGCAACCTTGATGTCTTTGTGTGGACACCATACGAGATGTCGGGGGTGGATCCAGTCATGGCCCAACATTATTTAAACATTGATCCAAAAGTCAAACCAATCATTCAGAAAAATTGACGGTCAGCTGCGGAGCATGCATCGGCCATTGTTGATGAAGTTGACTTTGCTTGATGCCGGGCAATTCGTGAAGTCATTTGTCCCACATGACTATCCAATACCGTGGTTGTAAAGAAGAAAAATGGATATTGGCGCGTTTGTGTCGATTTCACGGACTTGAACAGGGCCTGTCCGAAGGATTGTTTTCCTCTTTCCAGAATCGACCAACTTGTGGATGCAACGACATATCATTAGAGCATGAGTTTCTTGGTGCCTACAGGGATTATCACCAAATTTCCATGCATCCGGAGGATTAAGAAACGACCGCATTCCTCACCCCAAGGGGAACATATTTCTATAAGGTCATGCCCTTCGGACTGAAGAATGCGGGGGCAACTTACCAGAGACTGGTTACCATTATGTTCAAGGAACAACTAGGCTGCACCATGGAAGTATATATCAATGACATGGTGGTGAAATCCAAGGAAAAGAACGTCCATCTAGCCAATTTAGCAGAGACTTTCGACATTCTTCGAAAGTACAAGATGAAACTGAATGCCTTAAAATGTGCATTCGGCATTAGATCTGAAAAATTTCTTGGCTATATTGTCAACCATCGCAGAATATAGGCTAACCCGAGGCAAATCACAGCAATTCTAGAACTCGGCTCCCCTCGGCCAATCAAAGAAGTTCAGAAGTTGATGGGGATGGCTATTGTCTTCAATAGGTTTATCAGCAGTTTCTTAGATCGTTGCCAACAATTTTTTCACACACTTCAGCAGGGCAAAGCATTTGAATGGACTCCCGAGTGCTAGGTCACGCTGGACGGCTTGAAAACTTATCTTCGATTAGTACCACTCTTGGAAACCCCATCGGCAGACGATCTGCTCACCTTGTATCTGGTGGTATTCAACCGGGCAGTCAGCTCCGTGCTACGAAAGGAAGAACTCGGGGAGCAGCGATCAATTTACTATGTAAGTAGGCAATGGTTGATGCCGAAACACGATATCTACTATTGGAAAAGCTCATTATTACTCTCGTGGTTGCTGTAAGAAAGTTGATGCACTATTTTCAGGCTCACACCATAGGGGTGTTAACGGACTATCCTCTCCAATCAGCACTCCGCAGCGCGGAAGAATCAAGGCAAGTCTCAAAATGGGCTTTGGAACTTGGCTAATATGATATCCAGCTTTTTCCTAGAACTGCCATCAAGGGGCAAGTGATTGCCGATTTTGTAGCCGAGTTCATGGGATGCCATGCCGATTTCAAGTCCGATCAAGTGCAACCTAAACCCGACTGGCGAAAATATGTTGGAGACATTTGGTAGATGTATAGTGACGGATCATCCAATCAACATGGCAGCGGGGCAGGCACAGTAATCATGATCCCTGAAGGGGCAATAATCGAGCAGGCGGTCAAACTGGGCTTTAATGCATTAAATAACGAGGCCGAATACGAAGCATTGCTAACCGGCCTTTGTAACGCACTTCACCTTAGTGCACGATGGTTACTTGTTTTCTGTGACTCAAAATTAGTCATCAACTAGTTGAAAGGGGAGTATGCAGCTAAAAATGACCGCATGGCCGCCTACATGAAAATGGAAAATTCCTAGCTCACAAAATTCGACCACCACAAGTTGAATAAGATAACCCGGGATCAGAACACGCATCTTAATGCCCTTGTTTGCCTAGCCTCTGCCCTTAACTCAGAAATCAAACAAATAATCGAGGTAGGATTCATCCCAAAGCTGAGCATCACCTGTTCTGAACCAGTTCAGATAAACATCATTGAACCATGACCAAGTTGGATGGACCCTATAGCTGCATTTATTTCCTCAGAACAGCTCCCAATGGACAAGAGAGAAGCCCACAAGCTGTGAAATAAAGCCCTACGAATACTATCTGGATCTGCAGGGAAAGCTTTACAAAAAATCTCTCTCTAGGCCATACCTGGAATGTGTTCACCAAGATAAAGTGAAGGAACTCTTAGCCGAAATACATGAAGGTAGCTGTGGTGCCCATTATGGAGGGCACTCATTGGCCCATCGAGCCGTAATGCGGGGTATGATTGGCCGACCATGCGAACAAATGCCAAGAACTACATAAAGAAGTGCGAACAATGCCAAAAGTTTTCCCCTTTAACTCATCTGCCAGTCGAAGAATTAAACTCCATTACTAGTCCTTGGTCGTTCGCTCAATGAGGACTTGACATCGTCGGACCACATTACCGCAGGCTCTAGGGAACAAGCGATTCCTAATCGTCGCAACATATTATTTTACAAACTGGGTGGAAGCAATGGCATTAACACATATTCAAGATGTCGATGTTAAACGTTTTGTATGGAAAAACATCATAACACCATTTGGCATACCTAGAGCACTTGTCTCCAATAATGGCACCCAATTCGATTGCGGCGTCTATCGGGAGTTATGCAACGCATATGGTGTCTGGCCCTACTTTTCCTCGCTGGCATACCCACAAAGAAACGGATAGGCTGAGGCCTCTAATAATGTGACCCTGGACGACATCAAGAAACGATTGGAAAAAGCCAAAGGCAGGTGGGTTGAAGAATTGCCCAGTGTATTGTGGGCTCATCGCATTACTCTGAGGCGACCTATTGGAGAAACGCCGTTTGCTCTGTGCTTTGGGACACAAGCAATTATTCCTTTTGAAATTGGCCTGCCCACACTAAAATCCAAGGTTTTTGACATGGGCCGTAATGACATGATGTTGGCCCTAGATTTGACTTTGATTGAAGAATGTTGAGATCGTGCTCTTGCGTGCATGGTGTGGTATCAGCAACAGCTCATCAAGTCATATAACCAGAGTGTGCAGTTGCGTCGTTATACACCTGGAGAATTGGTCCTCAAGAAAGTGATTCTTGCTACTAAGAATCTGGCAGACCGTAAATTAGGCCCCAACTGGGACGGTCCTTATCAGATTGATTCAATTATTGGAACATGGGCGTATCGGCTTTCAGACAATGCCAGCAGAAGTTTGCCACGCCCTTGGAATTCCACACATTTGCGTAAATTTTATCATCAAGCTAACTTGTACAGTGTGCTAGTTTGTTTCTAATTTTTGCTGTTATGCTAACATGTACACATCTACGAATTCCGCAATCTAATGCCCTTTTTAACGCCATCTTGTTAATAATGATTGAATAATGAAAAAGCCTCCGAATTTGAAGCGCCTTTCATGGATATCACGTTTGGGCCGAATAAGCCTCTGAATTCGGAGCGCCCTTCGTGGGTATCATGATTGGCTAACACAAAGACTCCGAATTCAGAGCGCCCTTCGTAGATATCACGTTTGAGACGAATAAGCCTTCGAATTTGAAGCGCCTTTCATGGATATCACGTTTGGGTCGAATAAGCCTCCGAATTCGGAGCGCCCTTTATGGATATCACATTTGGGCCGAATAAGCCTCCGATTCGGAGCACCCTTCATGGATATCACGATTGGCCAACACAAAGACTTCGAATTCAGAGCGTCCTTCGTGGATATCATGTTCGGGATGAATAAGCCTCCGAATTTGGAACGCCCTTCGTGGATATCGTGTTTGGGCCAAATAAGCCTCCGAATTGGGAGGGCCCTTTGTGAATATCATGTTCGGGATGAATAAGCCTCCGAATTCAGGGCGCCGTTCATGGATATCGCATTTGGGCCGAATAAGCCTCTGAATTCGGAGTGCTTTTCATGGATATCACGATTGGCCAACACAAAGACTCTGAATTCGGAGTGCCCTTTGTGGATATCATGTTTGGGACAAATAAGCCTCTGAATTCGGAGCGCCCTTCGTGGATATCACGATTGGCCAACACAAAGACTCTAAATTCAGAGCACCATTCATAGATATCACGTTTGGGACGAATAAGCCTCCGAATTCGGAGCACCCTTAATGGATATCACGTTTAGGCCGAATAAGACTTTGAATTCGGAGCGCCCTTCGTGGATATCATGATTGGCCAACACAAAGACTCTGAATTTGGAGCGCCCTTCGTGGATATGACGTTTGGAACGAATAAAGCCTCCGAATTTGGAGCGCCCTTCGTGGATATCACGTTTGGGTTGAATAAGCCTTCGAATTCGAAGCGCCCTTCATGGATATCACGATTGGCTGACACAAAGACTTCGAATTTGGAGCGCCCTTCGTGGATGTCACGTTTGGGCTGAATAATCCTTTGAATTCAGAGCACCCTTCTTGTCATGATCAGTCAATACAAAGACTCCAAATTCGGAGCGCCCTTCGTGGAAATTCACGTTTGGGTCGAATAAGCCTCCAAATTCGGAGCGCCCTTCATGCGTGACCACGAACAACCGAGTAATCCTCCGAATTCGGAATGCCCTTTGTATTTGGTAATACAGCGGCGTGGGCCAACAAATATGCAATTATCACACAAGTTGATACAAATATTAAACAAAGTAATGTAACAAATATTTATTTATTTCACCAAAGAGGTACGAATACATGGCTTTCCACAAATTCAAAAGTACAATAACATGTTTTATGATATCTAAGTCTTCTCCGACTCGGCATCTTTTTCATCGTTAGTTTTTTCAACGTCGTAAGCTTCGAAGGGAAACTTGTAATTCTGAAATAGTGGTGACGCCGAATCAACGCCCGTGGCTCGTAAAGTCCTAATCCAATCGTGCTTGAAGCCGCGGTTCTTGCATCGACAAATGTCTTATGCCAATTTTTTCTTAGTCTTCTCAATGCCAATTTTTCGGCCGTCAAAAAAGCCTTTTTTATAGGCCTGAGTTCATATAGTCTCTTTGGCAAACATGTTTGTCGTTTCTCTATCGGCCATAGCATGATCCAATAGGCATTGGTTGACTCTGTCCCTGACAACCGGGTTTGCAGCACACGCCGACTGCATCTTAGCCGCCTTGGCCTTTTTTAGCTCACTCTCGACTTTTTCCGCGCGGCGCTCCAAATCTTGAATGCGCCCCTTCTTTTGCTTGAGCTCTCTTTTTTCCGAGCATAGGAGCATGCCGACTTCATACACACTGTAAAGTCCTCGGATCGACCCATGTATACCTTTCCTGAAAATTTCATAATCACCCTGAACGACAAGCGACTGCTGCACCTCTGGCAGAAATATTTGCAACGTGAATTCCACTACCGCATTAGGATCACAGACTATTGAGTCCGCTTCGGTCATTGGCTTGTTCCCAATAAAGACCGAAAAGCTCAGCGGGTGCGGTGGTTTGTTCGGCTCACTTCGCGCAGTGGCATGACCACTCGTGGCCTTTGAGCCCCCTCGTTGCTGTGCCCCATCCCTGGGGGACTTCGCTACTTCACTTCTTTTTGGGGACCTACTTCGATGTCTGGGCATCTGATGTCTCTCTCTCCTATCTGCTGTCACGTTCCTGTTCTTTGAGCTTTGGCCCCAGTAGAGCGATGCATTTCAGCGTCTAGCTCCACCAAACTCCTTCCTTCTCCTTTGCTGTTGAAGAATAATCTCTGAGACATCTATGGCCCCGCTCATGACCACCGTCGACACTCAAGTATCTGCTCATTCTCAAATTATTGACTGCCCCTTTTGTCGTTTGTGCCAGATCTAGTCCACGACGCCTGGGACCTCTTAAATACTAGATACCTCGTTCATTAATTACGAATAGCGTCTATAGTTAGGTTTGGAACAACATGTCCAAATGAGGCAAGGGCAAATATACTACTCTACTCAGCATCTGATGTTATAGCTGAATCACAATATACTGCCCCACTTGGCCAGACGAGCTTAGCATTGAGCCATATATTATATTCAGCAGATTATGTTAGACATGTTGCAAGCTATATGCTATATTTGGCTCTAGAAAGACATCCAAATTGGTGTAAGCCATGTGTTTTATTCGGCTCTGGAACGACTAGTCCAAATGGGGCAAGGGCCAATATACTAATCTACTTGGCATCTGATGTTATAGCCGAATCACGATATGCTGCCCACTTGGCTAGACGAGCTTAGCATTGAGCCGTATATTTCATTTGGCAGATTATGTTATAGCCAAATGTTGCAAGGGTAGATTTAATTCCAAATTATGCTACATTGTCTTGGCCATTAATGTAAATTATTTAATGCCGAATTATGCTACATTGTCTTAGCCATTAATTTAAATTATTTAATGCTGAATTATGCTACATTGTCTTAGCCATTAATTTAAATTATTTAATGCTGAATTATGCTAAATTGTCCTACTTAGCCATTAATTTAAATTAGCAAATACAGAAGAGAGACAAAAAGGCGATTTTCATTAATAAATTGAGTACAAACAACCGTCATTTTACACATGAAAACTGCCCTATAATGAATTCTAAACAAAATGAGTAAAAACCTACAAAAACTACATACAGAAGATACCTAACATAAAGTAAAATTACACTAGCACTATTTATTCTTCGGGGTCAGACTCCAACGACTCAACCTCCAGCTGCTCGTATGGAATTAGCTGCTACAATGTCACATTAGTGGCCACCAGGGCTTTAAGCTAGCCGTGTTTGAAGCCCCAGTTCTCAAACTTCAAAACTTCCTCCACATACTTCTCCATGGCCGCGTTCTCTCTGGCATCGAATGCCTTGGAAATCTCTGAGTCGGCGATTTCTTTTGCTTTCTTCGATTCTTTCAAATCGGCCTCTAGCTTCGCGATCGCCTCCTTGGCCAACTTGAGCGCATCATCACTTGTTATCACCCTCTCCTCGGTGGCCACCCTGAGTAGATCGGCGCATTTGGCCTTCTTTTCCTTAGCATTGGCCCTTGCTCGCTCTTCTTCTGCTTTCCTCGCCTTAGACTTGGCTTTAAGAGATGCCACAGCCAATTCGGCCAATGCTTCTTTATCCTTCCCCTTTTTGGTTTCGATCTCGGCTTTAAGTACGCTGATTTGCTTGAAGGCATAATAGTGACGGCGACTGATTTCTGCGATTCTGCCCACTGCTTAAAACAAAACATGGGTAAGTTAGTCGGCATACAAAAGAAACGAAGTATTAAGTTTGCCAATTATGTACTAATATCGCCGACTGAGCAGCTAATGCTATAAAAACCACGTTCGGTTCTGCATGGAACACAACCTTGTCCATCGGCAAAGAAATTGACGAGGCCACCCTTGGGGCCACGACGAGGTCCTTTAGAGCTTATGCATCGACATAAACCGATGTGTTCTTCATTCTGGGTTGGATAATAAACAGCGCCGCCAAGTCTTGGGACTCTTCTATGTGAGGCCATTTATCGGTTAACTCTTTGGAAGAGTTAGCCTCAATCTTGGCGAGGGTGTTTCTCCCCCCTTTGTTCCGCAACTAAGTCGGCTGGTTGTTCAATGACCGATTCGGCCACAACAGTTTGCTCTATTTCCTCAATAGGAGTAGGTGGTGGGGGTTCAGATCTGGCGGTTTCGACCCTCCTTCGGGCTGCCAACTTTTTAGCATTTTTCCTTCTTGTCATCTATGCGAGCGATTCCCCAGCCATGTTTTCAGGATATGTGTCGGGTAGGTCTCCTAGATCGGTAAAAATATTATCTTCTAAAGATGTGTCAATTCAATCTGTGGTGGATGGGAGGTCAAAGCCGACTTCTTCAAAAGCTAAATTAAGAGCCGCATCAACTTCCTCCCCTAAACGACCCCCAAACCTGTCCAAGTTGGACTGGTTCGATTGCTCAGCGACCTGACCGCTAACTGCACCGCCTGGGTCTGAATTTGATCCTTCAAGGCCGATGTCCTTAAGGCTCTTGAAGTTTGGGAAGATGAGTGCCGTAAGATGCTGCTCACCCCTTGGAATTGGGATGTGATTTGCAGCTGAAAAAGTTGAATACGTTTGATCGTATCACAGTAGCACGTGGGCGGGCCACCCTTGCTTTTGAAGGTTTGGACAGCCAAAGAATTTGAGCGCGGTTTTGACTTGCTCAAGTACACTGTCTGTGATATCCCTGTTCCATAATATGTTAATTGGTCCTTAATATAAATGTGATTATGTGTTTGATATGATTTTGTGTACCATTTATGTGAAAATATGTGATTTTGAATTTTATCTGTTCACCGTAGGAATATCTGTTTGATTATCTGCTTTGGAAATTAAATTGAAGGCCCTATCGGCCACCGAAACCAAAATTGATTACGCCATTGTGATTAGCGTAATTTTTAGAGCCTACGGTGAAATTTAATTGGAAATTGATTTGGATCAAATTAATTAGATTAAATTAATGAATCAAGTGCCCAATTGTTTTATAATAAAATAATGTGTTGAGTGGGGGCCTTTATACACTCAATTTCTCTCCTTAGCCTCATTTTGGCTGATTATAAACTCTAAGGAGAAAGGAAGAGGCCGGCTAGAGAGAGAGAGAGAGAGAGAGAGTAGGAGATTGTAAGTTTGATTTTGAAGCTTGATAATTTGGAGACCAATTCAAGATGTGACCATAATTTGTGAAGAATTGAGCCTCTAGGTAAGTGGATTCATGAATATTAAGTTGTAATTTTGTGAATTCAAATTGGAATAATGGTCAAGAACATGAATTTGATTGAGCATGATGTAATTGAATTGGTTTTATTGAATTGAGGGCCAATATGTGCATGCATGTAAGAAATTGTTTTAAATTTGCATGTTTGAGCTTGAAATACACGATTCATGTAGAGTTTTGGTGAAAGCTCAGGCTATGATCACCATTTGTATCATCTAAGTTGAGAATGAGAGTAATACATCACATGCATGTACAATTTATGAGGATAGGAGCTTTGAATACAAGAATGTGCTATGATGAAAATGAGTTTGGTGTAATTTGAGCCATATTGTAGACATCCCATTTTTGACCGACCTTAAGACTCAGACGTCATCGATTGAGCGCTCGGTGATGATGCATGTTGTGCTCGTTCTGAGGTTACGGAGTCTCGGCTGAGAGCCTTGCCTTCGGACTTCGGGAGTCTTTTGTGCTTTGCCTCAGTTTGCGAACCAGGTTCTGTTTTCTCTTCTCGAAGGGAGGGAGAGTTCTCATAGACCATCTCTCAGTGGCTGTAGGCTACTTTTCATGGTCGTAGACCATTGTTCCTGTTTGGAGATCAGTTTCCGATTTTTAGAGCCGTCGGCCGTGCGTCTTGGTTCGGGACCGCTTAACTTTCTCCGTTTGCTCCGATTTTTGGCACACACCTTGTTTCCTCTCTCTAGAGGGACATTGTGGCCCGGAAGACCACCTTCATGGTCGCACGCCACTTTCGATGCTTAACAGTCAGCTTTTAGGGCCTCCGGCCGCGCGTTTTGGCCCCCGAACCCTCATTTTGCATCCGTCTTGGTTCATTTTTGGCATGGACCTTATTTTCATTGTTTGGAAGGTGGTACTAGGGTGGGAGACCACCTTTTCTCTTTGGTGACCATTTTTTCTCGGTCGGTCGGTTTTCTTGTCAAGTAACTGGTCTCCCACCATACCACTAGCTTGCACTCACTTGGGAGACCACCAATCAGGGTTGCCGGCCACTTTTTTCTCACTTGAACCTTTTGAATTGGTCGGCCGACCAGGGGGAGTGGTCGGCCGACCACCTGAACTAGTCGCCTAGTTTTCCCTTTTTTATCTCTGTGAGTGTGTGCCAGCTGTGCCAGCTGGAAGGCACAGACTGCATCCTCCATACACGTGTATGGAGGATTGGCAACCTTGTTTTGGCTTCTTAAAGAAGCTTGGCCTATTGCTCTAAGCTTCTAAGAGAAGCTTGAACCCTTTTTAGCTTCTTGAAAAAGCTTGACCCTTTGGCTCTAGCTTCCTCAAGAAGCTTGACCCTTTTTGCTATAGCTTCCTCAAGAAGCTTGGACCTTTGCACAAGCTTCTTGAAAAAGCTTGGACCTTTGTTCCTCTATAAGAGAGACCCTCTCCCTCATTTGCAAAGGTTCAGAAAATTTTTCTAAGGCATACACACCTCCCTCTTTATATCTCTCTATTTTGGTCTCAAAAGTCCATGGTTCTTGCACATTTACACTACACCTCTTAGCCCAACACCTCTAACACCAACCTCAGCTTCTTGGAAGGTCTTGAGAGATCCTAAGGTCTGATTTTTTGGCCTCAAAGCTGCTGGAGTTGCTGAGCTTCAAGGGTAACACTTCTTTCCCTCTTTTGGCCTTTATTTTGCTTCATCTTTTAGCTATACTTGCAAGCATATTTGGGCTTTGTCATAAACTGGAAAAAGTCGGATTTTGAGGTCCTTTACATGTTTTTTTCAAACCATTTTTCTGTTGGGGTTCATCTACCCCCTTGCATGCTTTATTTCATCTTATTTTGAGCCATGCCTTAGGGCCTTTGCATTGACCTTTGTTTGGTCTCTTAGCCACTGAAAATCTATTAGATTTTCAGTGGCTAGAATGCTGTTTTGAGCACCAAAATCAGAGAGGGGTGACCCTCTCACCCCTTGTCTTGTTTACTAGCATATTTGGCCTAACAAAGGAGCCTATACTTGCATGCTTCCTAGTCTCATTTTATGCCCTTTTCAGTGAGTTTTAGGGCCTGCATAACCTCTATCCAGAGGTGGTTTTTCCATTTTGGGTGTCCATCTTGTCTGTGTAGAACAACCCTCTTTATAACCTATCAAAGGGGCATGTCATTCTTGCATGCATTGGTCAAGTTTCAGTGGGTTTTTGGGCTTCATTTGACATTCCATGATTCTATTTTTCACTAGTTTGGTGGCCTCTCATGTGCTTCATATGGTTGTAGTGTAAATCATGGTTCACTAGCTTGTATTGAATAATGTTTTGGCCCTCTTTCCTAGCATATTTTGGCCATGATCCAAACTAATTTTATTCATATTTTGGATGCCTTATCTCTGTTTGAAGTGTTTTGGGTCATGCATGCATTGTTGTACATGGCCATAGTTCAATTTAAGCTCACTAGCTTTGCATATCGGGTCCACTAGCATGTGTTGTTTGGACCCTTGACATGTTTTGGCATCATCAAGCATGATATTTCAGAGCATATAAGGTTGCCATATTCTCATGTTCATCACTCCTTCAATATGTTTGAGAGTTGTGCTTGTATGCCTTATTTTTGAGCCTTAGCATGAGCTTCATTTCTATGCATTTTGAGCCATCATCTTAGGCCATTTTCCCACTGTGTTGGACCTACCTAGGATCTGTTTGGGGCTGGTTTTGCCATTTGTGCATTGCTTTGTATACCTCTAGTGTAATGCACTTCACTAGTTTCGGTATTCGAGCCATCTAGCATGCATTATGTGACATATTTGCATGATTCGGGACCATCTTGCATATCATTTCAGAGCTGGAAAATGTATGATTGTATGCTATATTTCATCCCTTGCCATGCTTTGGTAGAGTGGCATTTGATGCCTTAGGTTCGAGCCTTTGCATTGTGCATGCTTATGTGTGTCTTGTTGCTTTGATTTCATCATGTTTGGCCACTGATTTGGGTGTGGCTGAGGCCCATTCACTTTAGTTGAAGTCCATCTTGCATTGTATATGCCATTTAGTCCATGTTGTCGCACGAGTTGATCATTGCATTGAGCATGCCTTGTCTATCTCATTGTGTTTGTTAGTCTTCACATGTGCATTGTGTATGCCATTGTTCAGTCCATGTGCATTGAGTATGTCATGTGTAGTTCATATCATTGTGTATGCCATTTGCATGCTTGCATGTCATTCCTTGCATCTTTGTATCATTTAGTTGCATTACATTAGGATTGCATGCTAGAAGTTGCATTGTGCACACCATTCTTGTTTCACCATGTTTGGGATAGGAGTTAGCCCAAATACGGGAAACGAGGAACGTTTCATACTCCAAGTGATGAAACATGCCTCGATTCTCGGTCGTCGACACTCTGGATTACCCATGATGGAGTTTAGGCCTTGTTATGTTTACATGTGCATTCATTTTACATCGAGTTGTGCAATCTGACTCCTCGGCCATCATGCATCGAGATGCATGATTGGTGGCACGAGGATCGAGGACTACACTCCCTAGAGCTTATGTAATGACGGGAGAGTGGTCGTGCACACATATGTTGGAAATATCTTGCCATGCCTCCATTTTGCTTTGTGTTGCAGAAAACTAGAATCCAGGGGCAGAAAGTGGTCGGCCAACCAGATTTTCTGGCGAGCCGACCACCCTTTTGGGTCTCCACCACAAAGGGTGGTTGGCAGGTGGTCTCCATAGCCAAGGGCTGGTCGGCAGCCTTCCCACAGCCTTCCAGAGTGGAGTTTCAGCCTCTTGGAGCTCTGTGCAAGTTTCTGAAATCAATTGCAAACAAAGGTGAGTCGAGGGCTTTGCGATGGATTTCCCGACAAAGGCGATTCAAGCACGCACACATCCATTGTCATCCAAAACAGAGCTGAGGCAGTCACATTGATTTAGTTTACATGCTTACTTAGCTATTTTGTTAATTAGTTAATGTCGTGTAATAATTAGCTGTAGTTCATTATTCATCTGGTTTTGTATTATTCGGATCCTCTGAGGAGGGCAATGTTGTAATAAGTGTGTGTGTGTGTGATGTATGTCTTCCAACCCCACGTCTTTCTCCCTTTTATTTACTAGATTTTGGTGGTTAGTTTAGGGCATGTTTCAATTAGCATACTTATGCTCGCATGTTTGCATCATTCATCTGTATTGCATGCACTAGGCTCGGCGCATCATGCTAACTGCATTGTATTTCAATTCCAAGTTGAATACATGTTATCTGTTACATTTCATATGCCATGTTTAGAATAGCCGAGCCTATCCTAGTTGCATTTTTGCATGTGTTGCATTAGCCATCTTAACATGAACTAGGATCATGCATTGATTACTAACTAGTTTCTGTTTTGGCTTGGAGTACTCGGTAAGTATTTATGCTTTAGCATCCTTGCATGTGTGTGAGTGACTGCCATGATAGCGTGCTTACCATGATGCTATGTGCTTATGTGATATACCTGCCTGAATTCCTGTGGGTGAAGGTTGGGTTGCTTGAGTTGGAATAATTCGTCGAAACCCGTGTTTTAGCCTACTTGTGAGTAGCAAACTTCAATTCATTTTCGAAACAAACAGATATGCGATGCTTTGTTCCAACTTAGGCAATCCAGTCTTTACTTATTTTGCTGTGCGCATCACATAGTAGTTCTAGGCTAATAAACCGGAATAAGAGCACATGTGCTTTCAAAAACTTGATATCATGGTTAGTAGAGGCCGATCTTTGATCGGGTGAGCGGGAGTGCTCACGAAGTGACCTTCCCCAATCGTACCCAAGTTCCCGAGCCGAGGCAACTTTGGTGATGATGGACACGTGGGCTTAGGCCCGAGTTAGGGTTTGCTAAATTCTCTCAAAATAAAATATTTAGGTGGCGACTTTGTATCTGGCAAAGCAGTCCATGTTTGGCACTTCTTTCTAAAAATCAATTTTTCAAAACGATTTGTCGGATTTGGACTCTTTGATGATTCATCGATCTTGCATTGCACTCTGCGAGATTAGATACAGGATCGTGACATTGAGTCTGAACTATAGTAAGCGCAATGAACAAAACGGGATTCCCTTCCGGGACGTTTGGGGACGTCTGGGGACGTCTACAGTTTCTGGCGACTCTGTTGGGGAGTTAGAGAACTTTACTCGAACTCATGATATCTTGTTTTGATTACACTTATGTGTTTCTTTGCATTGCATGTGCATTGGTGTGTCTAGGACACGGTGTTTGCCATCTGCTATTCCTGAATGGTTTGCCAGAGGCTCACTTTGAGAAGCGTGCCATAAGGCTGACCAATTACGGGCTCTGCCACGATGGGAACACAAACCCCGATTTTTACCGAGGCACCCTTTTTGACCATTCGACCTAGTGCATATTCGGAATCCATAGTGACCATTCCAAGCTAGGACAGGTTGTTTACCCGATTATAGGTTGTTTGAAACTGCTGCGTGCGTAGTGAAACCCTAGGTCCTGGCAAAATAGGACAGGGAAACCTTACCCCAACATAGGGGTGTTTTGGGCTCTCACTTGTTTGCTATGTGCTTTTAGAGTGTGTGTCTACAGGAATGCATGTATCAGTTTGCAAGTTTGGGTATCAGGCCTGTGGGCACCAGTTCAGTATTTTGGGAGTCAGTTATCTACGGGTATCAGATTCAGTTTTGGGGGTAGTGATTTGGGGAACAATGATCAGTATTTGAGAACAGTCTATTCAACTTATCAACTATGTGTTGTGATGCCCAACTGTGTGTTGTGTGTTTATTTACGCTATTATGTTGTCCGTTTGTCTGGTTGTTTATTTCTTTATTACGCTTTATTTATCTTTTTGCTAGGTAGTTTAGCACAGTTGCTTCCGACCAAGCAGATATTCCCCAAGCACACTGGACTAGAGGTCGTCGACTCCATCGATCTGAGGATCTGGTAGACAGACAACCAGTGTTCTACTCTTTACCCCCGGTTGCTAGACGGAGTGAGGCACAGTGTATCGGTATAGAGATTGCTAGATCAGTGGTCTTTGAACAGTCAGGTTGAGGTTTCCGAGTCTACTACAGAGATAGACATACCGGCAGTTCAGATAAATCAAGGCAGTATGTCAGGGATGGAAGAAATGGTGCGTCAACTCCAGGAAAGCATGAAAGCCATGCAGGAGGACACTGTTCGTCAAGCAGAATTTGCTAAACAGCAGGCTGTTGTCATGGCCCAACAGGCAGAGCTAATTACCCGGCTACAATAGCAAACCGGAGCATCTGCTTTACACCAAGCTCCTCTCCCACCAAAGGTCCCACTACCCGGGGAGACACCAAATGTCCAGAATATCTAGGAGGATACAGACATCCCAACAGGGCCGGCTCCGCCCCCGATTCTACCTCAACTATCCAAGGCACCTACGCCTATCAATCAACCGGACTCTCCCTTTGAGTTCGAGGTGGACCCTACGGCATTGAAGTTGAGCAAGCTTGAAAAGTTGTTCAAGAAATCCCAAGGGGTAATGTCCATCCCAGACATTGAGAACGGGTATACCGACGCGGCTGTGACGCTGCCAGATCGGTTCAAGATGCCACAAATCGACCGCTTTGACGGGTCCGGGGATCCCATGGTGCATTTACAATTGTTTTCGGACATACTAAGGCCGATGGGCCTCACCAGACTATAGAAGCTTTCATTGTTTGGCCGGACCCTATCGGGTGTGGCGGCCATCTGGTACGCAAAATTGGAAGACGATGTCAAGCGGAACTGGGATGAGATGGCCGAGGCTTTCATTGCACAGTACTCCTATAACACGCAAATCGAGATTACAACTCGTGATCTCAAGACAACAAGGTGTAGACGCGCTCGCGTGAGGCCCTCGTGCTACAGTTCGGACTCGATTTGTGTCACGGTCCTTAATCTGAACCAAAGAGTCCAAATCCGGCAAATCGTTTTGAGAAAACAGATTTTTAGAAAAGAAGTGCCAAACGTGGATTGCTTTGCTAGATACAGAGTCGCCACCTAAATATTCTATTTTGGGGGAATTTAGGAAACCCTGACTCGGTGCCAAAGGCCACGTGTCCGTCATCACCAAAGTTGCCTCGGCTCGGGAACTTGGGTACGATTGGGGAAGGTCATCTATGAGCACCCCCTCTCGCTCGATCCGAAGATTGGCCTCTACTAACCATGATATCCAATTTTGAAAACGTTATGTGTTCTTATTCCGGTTATTGGCCTAGAATTACTATGTTATGCGCACAGCATAAAAGTATAGACTAGATTGCCTAATTTGTGAATAAGCATTACATATCCGTTTGTTTTGGAAAAATGTTTTTGGAATTTGCTACTCAAGTAGGCTAAAACACGGATTTCAATGAGCTATTCCAACTCAGACAATCCAACCTTCACCCACAGGCATTCAAGCAGTTATATCACATAAGCAGCTAGCCTCATGGTAATCATGCTATCATGGCAACACTCACACGCATGCAAGGATGCTAAAGCATGAATTCTTACATCGTACTCCGTGCCAAAACAAAGAACTTGTTAGCAATCAATGCATGATCCAAGTCCATGTTTAAATGTCTAATGCAACACATACGGAATGTCACTAGAGTAGGCTCAGCTAGTCTATAAATGACAAGTGAAAATGCACAAGTAGCACGTATTCAAGTTAGATTTGAAATACTTTATGCAGTTAGCATGATGCGCCGAGCCCGGTGTATGCAATACTGATGAATGATGCACGCATGCATAGCATAAGGTATGCTAAATTAAACATGACCTATTACTAACCATCAAAGCAGGTAAGTAAAAGGGAGAAAGAAGTGGGGGTTGGAAGACATGCACACACGCACCCACACTTAATACAAGTTCGCCCTCGCTCGGAGGGACCAAAAGAATAATACAATTCGAATAATGAATTAACTATCCTAGCTAATTAATTATTACAGACC
>NW_021027433.1:970010-1035010 GCF_004153795.1 Camellia sinensis
GGAACACTAGTATTCTGTTACTGAATTTCTCTGGGACACGTGCTGAACAGAAAGGAAAAACAACAGGCAATTTCAGCCAAACAGATTACAAGATTCACAGAGTGTAGCGAACAAAACACAACTCTACTACTGATCACCTGTTCCCACAGAATCACTGTTCCCAAAACTGAACTTGAATACCCTGCAGTAACTGATTTCTCAACAACACTGAATACTGGTGCCGTCTCGGCCTAAGACTCCAAAATTGCAAACTGTATGTAGTTCCCTTGCAGAGATATACTGCCAAGGCACATAGCAGTAAAGTGAGAAGCCAAACCCTATGTTTGGGGTTAGGGTTTCCCTGTCCTATTTTGTCGGGAGCTAGGGTTTCACTATGCGCAGGCAGATTCCAAACAACCTATATCGGGTAAGCACCTGTCCTAAATTTGGAATGGTCACTATGGATTTTGATATGCCCTAGGTCGAATGGTCGAAAAGGGTGCCCCGGTAAAACGGTGGTTTGTGTCCAATATCTGTAGAGACCCACAACGCGGTCAGCCTTTATGTATATGTCTTGACAAGACAAGCTCCAGCAAACCGTTCAGGAATGGCAAGATGGCAAACATGTGTCTATGGCCGCACCAATGCAACATGCAAGTCAAAGAAACCATTAAATGAAATCAAAACAGGATATCCAGAGTTCGAGTCAAGCTCTCTATAAAATCCCCAGCAGAGTCGCCCGCATGTTGAGGGCCTCGTGCTACAGTTCGATCGATTTGTGTCACGGTCCTTAATCTGAAACCAAAGAGTCCAAATCCGGCAAATCGTTTTTTGAGACAAAATGATTTTTAGAAAGAAGTGCCAAAACGTGGACGCTTTGCCAGATACAGAGTCGCCAACCAAAATATTTTTATTTGGGGGAATTTAGGAAACCCTGAACTGCGGTGCCAAAGGCCAGTGGTCCGTCATCACAAAGTGTGCCGTCGGCCTCGGGAACTTGGGTACGACTTGGGGAAGGTCATCTTGAGGCACCGCCCTGCTTCACCCAGATCTGAAGATCGGCCTCTACTAAACCATAGATATCTCAATTTTGAAAACGTTATGTTTCTTATTCCTTGGTTATTGGGGCCTAGAATTACTTGTTATGCGCCTACAGCAATAAAAGGTATAGCTAGATGCTAATTTGTGAAATAAGCATTGCATATCCGTTTGTTTTGAAAAATGTTTTTGGAATTTGCTACTCAAGAAGTAAGGCTAAACACACGGATTTCAATGAGCTATTCCACTCAGACAATCCAACTTCACCCACAGGCATTCAAAGGCAGTTATATCCCATAAGCAGCTAGCCTCATGGTAATCATGCATCATGGCAACACTCACACGCATGCAAGATGCTAAAGCATGAATACTTACATCGTACTCTGTGCCAAAACAAAGAACTCGTTAGCAATCATATGCATGATCCAAGTCCATGTTTAAAATGTCTATATGGCAACGCATACGGAATGTCACTAGAGTAGGCTCGGCTAGTCTATGAATGACATGGTGAAAATGCACAAGTAGCATGTATTCAAGTTAGATTTGAAATACTAATGCAGTTAGCATGATGCCGCCGAGCCCGGTGCATGCAATACTGATGAATGATGCATGCATGCATAGCATAAAGGTATGCTAAATTAAACATGACCTATTACTAACCATCAAAGCAGGTAAGTAAAGGGAGAAAAAAGTGGGGGTTGGAAGACATGCACACACTCACCCACACTTATTACAAATTCGCCCTCGCTCGGGGAGGGACCCAAAAGAATAATACAATTCGAATAATGAATTAACTATCCTAGCTATTATATCTATTACAGACCAACTAAATTAATTAAACAAATTAATTATTTTAAGAAAGCAAAAAGAAAAAAAAAGGGGCCTCGGGAAGAGGGCTCAATGCACGCGTGCTCGGGTCTTGCTCGGAAGTCCACTGCTATGCGTAGGCTGCCTCTGTTTTCCCTGCTCTGCTTCTCTGAAGACTGTTAAAGTCTCAGAATTGCTTCCCTGGACATTGGGAGACACCATCGGCTGAGGAGAATGGCCACCGGCAGTAAGATGTGATCATCGGCTGTTGATGAAGCTATCGGCCATGGATTTATGGTCGGTCGGCACTGAACACTGCTGGTCGGCCAAGAATGTCTGCAGAACCTGCAATTGACAGCAGCAGAGGGCAAGGCACAGCATGGCAATGCATTTCAAGCAATGTATGCACCGACCATATCCCTTATCATGTTTATGACTCAAAGGGACATGGTCCTTGGTTCTCGGACCATCAAGCGCGCATTTCAATGCGTAATAGCCCAAGGGACCAAGTTGTGCATTTTTCATTTCAAATGTAATGCAATGCACATAGTCAAACCAAGGGGCTTCTACCTTTATCATGACTCACTTCAAGAGGTGAGGCAATGCATGAACAATGCAATGCAACCTAGGCATGCGAGCTAAGGATGCAACATGGCAATGCAATGTGTACATGCAAGTATGCAAGCAACCATGCGAGGTGAGTATGCAAACAAGCAAACAGATGGACTTAAACATGATTAGGCAATTCTCAAACAAGCCTAAGTCAGTGGCCAAAGTGCTCAAACATGGAGGCCAACACACGCACAAACATGCACATGTTAAAGGGCTAATACTTAAGCACAAAAGGGCAACTCTCAAGCACACTTGAAAGAGGCATAACATGGACAATTAGCATGTAAATTAAGCTTTGAAAATCATGCAAGAACATGGTGCCAAACCAACCCAAACAATGCAATCAAGGTATGCAAGCAAAGTCCAAGATTCAAAGTAAGCTAAAGGGGTATTGAACCACACTTAACAAGACCAAACATGGCATGAATTCAATGACCCAAAACAGAGTTTTAGCACATAAAACAAAGCCCAAAAGATTACTTAGATGGCATCTAAATGACTTGAATTCAAAAGCATGCACAATGACCAAAACATGGAGTATGCAACACAAGCCTTTGACACATCAAAGGGACCATGAAATGCAAGCATACGAGCATACTAAGTGGACTAAAATGACATGAAAAATGGTCCCAACCCACTAAATCAAAGCAAGTAATGCATGCTATACACTCACACCCTTAAGGCCAACAAGCCAAAAATGCAATGGGACTATACAATACATGCCAAAGTCGACCCAAACAACTAAGGACAGACCTCAATCATGGAAAAATAAACATGAAAGCTTCACAAAGCCAAGCCTAAAACATGCTAGAACAATGGTTTACAACCTAAAGCATGTTAAGGCAACAAAATGGCATTACAAGGCATGTATGCTAAGCAAGCATGGTGTACCAAAACCAACTTAAAACAATGCTATCTCGTGGCAAAATAATCATAAATAACAGCTAAGGTATGGTCAACAAGAGCCTAAGCTAGGTGCTCCCTCAAGAGGCAAAAATGGTCATTTTCAAGGACAACAAGGAGAGGGGGGGGCCCTCTCCTTCTTGGGACCTCAAGGCACCATCCTTACCACTGAAATCCCTGAAGATTTCAGTGGTGAGGAGGCCCAAACACCAAAGTACCGGAGCTCACACAAAATAGCACAAAACAAGGGCCAAACAAGGCTTAAGAGGGGTCAAACAACCCCAAAGCTTAAAACACTCTTAACAAACTATTTAGAGGCCTTAAAAACAGAACTTTTATGTATCATATGCAAAGCCAAAAAATAGTTGCAAGATAGGTAAAAGTAGTGTGCAAAAATGGGGTAAAAAGGGGCTAGTTTCTTACCCTTGAAGTCCTCCTTCACAAATGATGATCTTGTTGCCTCCTTAAGCTCAAATCCAGTCAAGAACACCAAGAACAACCCTCTGGTCCCTCAACAACCAAGAGAAGGTGTAACACTATGTGTTTGTGTGCAATAGTATGGACAAACACACACTAGACACACACAAGAGAGAGATATAGAGATAGGAAATATGTATCAACCCTAACCCTAATCCATAACTCCCTCTGGAATTTTTTGTAACCCTAATGCCAAGAGAGGAAGCCTCTTCTTATAGGAAACTCCCTCTTGTAAGGCTTCCAAAACAAGCCATCCAAGAGGGAAATCCCTCCATACACGTGTATGGAGGGGAGCAGAGTGGGTGCCAACTATCACAGCTGGCACAAAATATCTACTAAAAGTAGATGAACAGTGATCGGCCATCAAAATTGCCATTTTGGCAAAATAAATGGCCGACCGGCAATAAAGAGTGCCGACCGGCAATATACATTGCCGATGGCATAAAATCACTGGCTGGTGCCCTCAAGCCATGGCCGGTGATGTGTGGGGATGCCTCACAAGGCATTCCCTGCCCCTCCAAGGCAAAACACAGGTGTTTGGTGCAAAACTAGACACAACACGGTCGAGTCGAGAGATCCTGAGGCAGGGTGTGCAACCGAGACCTCTGGGAACTCAAGACGAACACAAACAAGGGTAATCACCAAGTGTTCTAATGGTGACGTCCAAGTCTTGGGGACGGTCAAAAATGGGGTGTCTACACAAGGCAGGAGCCTAAGGAGAGTTTCTCTGAATTCGTAACCTGCTGGAGGGCCAAGGCCTCAATGATGACCACAAGGCCGACGGATAAGGATCAAATACGGATGGTTGTACACAACCTCTAACCCAAACTGAAGCAGAAAATGATCGTGCTCCTCTTCCCTACCTTTTCAGATCTGCATGAGATGGGAGTACAAATCAAAGATGCCTTGAAGCAGGGCTTGATTGACAATGACAAAGTGCAACCCAGGAGAACCCGAGACCTCTGGGAACTCAAGACGAACACAAACAAGGGTAATCACCAAGTGTTCTAATGGTGACGTCCAAGTCTTGGGGACGGTCAAAAATGGGGTGTCTACACAAGGCAGGAGCCTAAGGAGAGTTTCTCTGAATTCGTAACCTGCTGGAGGGCCAAGGCCTCAATGATGACCACAAGGCCGACGGATAAGGATCAAATATGGATGGTTGTACACAACCTCTAACCCAAACTGAAGCAGAAAATGATCGTGCTCCTCTTCTCTACCTTTTCAGATCTGCATGAGATGGGAGTACAAATCAAAGATGCCTTGAAGCAGGGCTTGATTGACAATGACAAAGAGCAACCCAGGAGAACCTTCAACCGAAACAACAATGTAGGCACAAGCAGTGCTGCAACTACTAGAGCTTCGGAAGTAAGCATGGTCACCACCACCCCTCCAAGAACCCTGGCAGCTACACCATTCTCCGGTGCGTCCGGAAGTAACACACAATCAACCAAATACCAACCTCGAGGCCAAAGAACTTTCACCCATTATATATGCCCCTGTCCAAAGCTCTGGGGGTACTAATTAGGAAAGGGCACTTGAAGCCCCTAGAGCCGAGGCCATTGCCAAATCTACTTCCTCCCTCCCACAACCCAGCCAAATACTGCGCATATCACCAACAACATGATCATGACACTGACCAATGTTTTAGATTGCATCACGAGATTCAGGATCTCGTTGACAACAGGGTGATTGTGCCCCAGAAAAACCCAACGTCACAACCAACCCTCTCCCACCACATAACCAAGCCCCACCTCCCAAACGCATCAACTTTAGCTAGACTGGGGCCGTGTCTTACGATCCTAGCATCTATAGCACTCCTTCTCACCTACCTAAGTCGGAGGTGTTGATTCCCAACAACACAGACTTATGCATGTTGGACATCTCCTGAACCCAACCTGAACCAATGGTGGTGACTGTCGAAGACAAAATAGGGATGATTTTAGAGGAAAGTGGTACAGTGGATTCGGGGACTGAGGAATTGGGAAGCTTTGTTGAGGAGGGATACAATTCGAGTAGCTACATTGCGTCAGTAGGTCAGCTTAGGCCAGATGTGGAATTGTCGATGGGGGTAGAAATCTGTGTACTATGGGGGGATAGACTTGATCAGAGAATAGATGACTTGGCAGTTCTGGAAGGGGACATGGCTGACCTTCATATTTTCAACGAAGAAGATCTGGGGGACATGACAGTCAACTGGTTCGATTTTGAGGAGTCGGCAGAGGTTACAGGGTGGCTTGATGACCAACCAGATATTGTTGAAGAATCTCAGCTAGAAAGGGCCCGTCAGGGGCAAGGACATCAATTATGGCCGGAAGGGCCGGGAGTCAGAATGTATCGTCGGAGAGCGCCGGTGCCAAGAATTTTGCTCAGGTTCTAGGCATTTTGAATACAGGGAATTTTGAACAGCAGACTGCATTGACGAATCTAGAACAGGAAAGAAGTGAAGACTCTGAGAGAGCTAGAAAAGCCAAATCCCCTGTGGGGACTGAAAGTGCTGTGTGCACAGGAATAGAGGGTGCTACGAATGCGTGGACAGAAGGTACCGTGAGTACAAGGACAGTGGTAACCGAGCCGGACAGGTGTCTGTTGGCTACCGATGGAATGTGGTGGGAGGACGATGATATATGTCTTGCCCACACGAATGAGGACTGAGGAAACAATCAACCGGATGATACCTGGTACATTGGTGAAGTTGACCATATGACCAGGAGCGGACGGTATTTCAAGCCCCCGCATCTAGATCAACCAGAAGCATCTGGGAAGGACAAGGAGGCAGAGAAACAGAAAGAGAAGCAACTCGAAGAAGAGGCTGTACTGAAATAGTTGAAAAAGATACAAGCAGACATCTTCGTCTGGGGACTGCTTATGGCTTCTCGAGTACATAGACATGCCGTTCTTTCAGCCATGGACAAGGCCAAACTCTCGATAGACACCACGCCAGACCAGCTAGTTGGATTGGTTTTTTCGGGAGGAGGTTCCCCGACGTTGACCTTTTTTGACAAAGAACTACCGCCTGAGGGCAAGAATCACAACAAACCTCTCTACATCTCTGTGGAATGTAGAGGCAAGTGGGTACCGGTGGTTCTTGTCGACACGGGATCCGCCATTAATGTGTGCCCGTCGAGGACGACATATGTAATCGGGTTGAAGTCTGCGAACTTCATGCCAACCGCCCAGATGATTCGGGCGTATGATAACACAAGCAGGGAGGTGATGGGGACTATCAAAATTCAGACCCAGGTTGGTCCAGGACAACACGAGATCGAATTCCATGTCTTGGACGTTCCCGCAACCTTTAACCTACTTTTGGGGCGATCGTGGTTGCACCAGGTAATGGCAGTTTCTTCCACCTTGCACCAGATGTTGAAGTACCCTCACGGAAAGGGGGTAGCTATAGTTTTTGGAAATTCATCAATCCATCCGCCACCGGAAGTGTCTACACCAGTCTTGGAAATGGAGCACGGCACGGAGGATGTGTTCTTATCGGGGTTTACTCTGGTTGAGGCTCGAGTTGTGCAAAACATCTTGGCTGTTGATGAAGGGGTGTATGTCAGTGCACAATCAATATACCTTATGAACAAGCTTCAACACATCCTCGGGATGGGATTGGGAAAGAAGTTGCCGGAAGGGCAATGCAGTATCGGCCGAAGTGCCGCACAACCCACATACCTTTGGCTTGGGTTATCTGCCTACCAAAGAGGATTGGGTGAGGAAAGGTAAGGAGATGGCTGGGAGAGCCAGAGTGAAGAAGGCATGGAAGCCATATGAGTTAATGCACCGACCCATTCAGGGTACCCTAAACGGACGCTTCATCCGGGAGGGAGAGGATTTTCCGTTCTGTGGCTTCCCAGAGCCATGGTTGAATGCGGAGAGGAAGCGCGTACCAGGTTTTGAGATCTTCTTCGACCTGCAGTTATCCGGGGATGATGTTGCCGGGGAGCAGACAGACCCATCAGCTGAGGTTGAGCAGTGTAAAAATATGGATTCCGAGAGTGTTGAAATTGAAATGGGGTAGCGCTGGCTTGTCTACTTTCAGGTCCTTCGATCGAACAAAAGTTCTTGGGGGATAACTTCTCGGTGTCCATGATTGGGAATGAAACAGTTGCGGGCCTACCATCAAACATTTTGGATGCATCCATCGCACCCTCTCTCATCTGGCAGTACGAGGAGGGATTTTTGTCAAGAAGCACCAGGTCAGGTAGTGAGCCAGAATCTGATTCCACCAAATCTGTTGAGTCAGAATCAGGTTCCAGCTCGTCTAAGTCTGAGTCTGGTACTCCTGGGGGTGATAATCCGGATGCCACAATCCTGTCTAGGTCGTCTTTTTCTTTTTCTTTTGAGTCCGTTGTAATAGAAGAATCAGACGATTTGGAAATGCTTAATGAGAATGGAATGGATGTGGTTTCTGAGTAATTTTCTGTGCCCTTGATTTATTGTATTAATCAGGACTTTCAAAATTTTGATGAAAATGACGAGGAAGAAATTCCTCCAGTTTTGCAACGCTTAATTGATCAAGAGCAGGAAAGATTTGTTTAACCTTTAGTTGATGAAATCACTACTGTTAATGTTGGTACTGAGGAGGACCCGCGGCTGGTCCAGATCGGGTCCACGTTGTCTTCGGAGGAACGCGAGCGCTTAGTCGCTTTATTGAAAGATTTCAAAGATGTTTTCGCGTGGTCCTACAAAGACATGCCTGGAATCGATCCTGAGATTGTACAGCACCGGATCCCTCTTGACCTAGAGGCCCGACCCGTTAAACAGAAACTCAGAAGGATCCGCCCGGATTGGGCCCTGAAGATTAAAGAAGAGGTCACCAAGCAAATTGACGCAGGGTTCCTGCTGGTATCCGAATACCCAACTTGGTCGGCCAACATTGTTTCGGTGCTGAAGAAGGATGGCAAGATCCGGGTATGCGTGGATTTCAGGGATTTGAACAGAGCCAGTCTGAAGGACGACTTTCCCTTACCGCATATTGATGAGTTAGTGGACTTCACAGCGGGGCATGCTTTGCTTTCGTTCATGGATGGATTCTCGGACTATAATCAGATAGTGATGGCACCTAAAGACCGGGAGAAGACTGCTTTCACCACCCCGTGGAGGACTTACTGTTACAGGGTGATGCCATTTGGGTTGAAGAACGCTGGAGCTACATATCAACGGGCTGCGACCAGAATATTGCACGACATGATCCACAAAGAGGTTGAGGTGTATGTGGACGACATGATTGTCAAGTCCAAAGAAAGAGAAGGCCACTACACCGCCTTGCAAAAGTTCTTCCAAAGGATCAGAGAATTTCGGTCGCGGCTAAATCCACAGAAGTGTACATTCGGTGTTACAGCAGGAAAAATGCTGGTGTTTCTGATTCTGCAGAGAGGCATCGAAGTCGACCCTTCCAAAATCAAGGCCATCTTAGAAATGCCACCACCAAGGACTGAAAAGGAGGTGCGAGGCTTTCTGGGTAAAGTGCAATTCATAAGACGGTTTATCTCAAAATTAACCTTGACTTGTGAACCACTTTTTGGTCTCTTGAAGAAAGGAAAGAAGTTCCAATGGGACGGCCGATGCCAAGCTACTTTTGAACAGATCAAGGAATACTTACAGAACCCACCCGTGTGGTCACCGCCTGAGCCGGGAAAACCGTTGATTTTTTATCTTTCAGTAATTGAGACTACAATGGGCTGCATGCTCGCACAAGAGTCTGAGGACAAGGTGGAGAGGGCTATCTATTATCTGAGCAAGAAGATGCTGGAGTATGAAACCCGCTACACGCCGTTGGAAAAGGCTTCTTAGCCTTGGTATGGGCTACCAGGAAGCTGCGGCACTACCTGTTAGCTCACTCTGTAATGTTGGTTTCAAGATTAGATCCCATCAAAAATCTTTTCGAGAAACCGGCACTTACAGGTAGGCTAGTTCGTTGGTTGCTGTTGCTCTCTGAATTCGATCTAAAATATGTGACGCGCAAGTCAGTCAAGAGAGCGGTAGCAGAGTTCTTAGCCGATCATCCAGTGGAAGAAGGTGAAGCAGTTGAGTACTTATTCCTAGATGAGGCCATTTTGCATATCAAAGACGAAACCTGGACGATGTACTTTGACGGACCGTCAAACCAGTATGGGTATGGGATAGGGGTGTTGCTGATAGCACCCGACAATTCCCGTATCCCTTTAGCATTTAAACTCCGATTCAAAGTATCGAACAACGAAGCAGAGTATGAAGCATGCATTGCTAGTTTAGAAGCAGCCCTGGAACTAGGGGCCAAACGGTTGGACGTCATCGGGGATTCGAACCTTGTTGTATCTCAAGCGAAAGGAGACTGGAAAGTCAAAGAAGAAAAGATGGTAATGTATCACTAGACCTTGGACTTGTTAATTCCTCGGTTTGAGAAGCTGAACTTTGCTCATCTACTACGAGAAAACAACAGGTTCGCAGATTCACTAGCAACTCTATCTTCCATGATAGACATCCCTTTTAGAGTTCGGATGCGTCCGATCATTATTGACCAGAAGTTTGTACCAGCCTATGAGTCAATTGGTGCCATAGAAGAGGTTCAGGATGAGAACCCTTGGTATTACAATGTCTAGAACTTCTTGGAGAAAGAAGCGTATCCACTAGGAGCAAATGCCAAAGACAAGAGGGCAATCCAAAGAATGGCTGCTCAATTCATCATCTACGGAGGAAAACTGTATAAGAGAGGTCATCTGGGAATGCATAAGCTGTGCGTTGAGGCTGAAGAGTCAAAGCACCTAATGGAGGCCATCCATGGAGGAGAATGCGGAGCGCACGTGAACAGGGTAATGCTGGCCTGAAAAATCCTCCGACAGGGTTACTACTGGTCCACCATGGAGGAGGATTGTATTGGCTTTGTTGCGATGCTACAAATGTCAGATCCATGCAAATCGCATGAACATCCTGCCGTCGAAGCTGTACAATATGACTTCGCCATGGCCATTTTCAGTTTGGGGAATCGATGTGATCGGGGCTGTCACTCCAAAAGGGTCCAATGGGCATGAGTTCATTTTGGTCGCGATAGACTATTTCACAAAGTGGTTTGAGGCCCAATCTTATGCGGTGTTGAAAGCATCGCACGTTGCAAAGTTTATCAGGAACAACATCATCTGTCGCTATGGCGTCCCGAACGAGATTATCTCAGATAATGGTTCCCACTTCAAGAAGGAAGTGATTGACTTGTTGGAGAAATACAACGTGGCTTGTCATAAGTCGTCCACATATCGACCGCAGACCAATGGAGCAGTTGAGGCCGCCAACAAGAATGTCAAGCGTATTTTACAGAAGATGGTGGAAACCTACAGGGACTAGCCAGATAAGCTGCCATTTGCTCTATGGGGTTACCGGACTTCAATTAGAACTTTTACTGGAGCGACTCCGTATTCATTGGTTTATGGGATGGAGGCCGTTCTACCTATTGAAATTGAGGCTCCGTCTTTGCGAGTGTTGGCTAAATGTTAGATAGCTGAAGCAGATTTGTAGCAGAGCAGATTTGAGGAACTCATGCTCTTTGATGAAAGAAGACTGAAAGCACTGTACCATGTTCAAGGTAATCAACGAAGAATCGCCAGGGCTTTCAACAAGAAGGTTAAGTCTAGAAATTTGAAGGAAGGAGATTTGGTGCTCAAAACAACCGAGCTCCCATCCACGACCCTAGGGGCAAGTTCAGAGCTAATTGGACTGGCCCCTACATCAATAAGTCTATTTGGTCAGGTGGAGCTGTTGTTCTGATGGACCTAGATGGCCTAGAGTTCTCACAACCGATCAACATGGACAAGTTGAAGAAATATTACCCTTGAGAGGCTCGCTAGGCCGAAAACCCACGAAGGGCGACCTAGGCAAAAGTTAGAGCATGAAAAATTTGAAATTACAAAAACTAAGCTCGCAAGGTTGAAAACCCGCAAAGGGCGGCCTTGGTAAAAGTTAGAACGTAAAAGGAGAGTGAAAATACTCGAGTGAACCCGAGCCTGAACTATGTAAGACTTGATTCCCATCTTTGGGATACGTAGGCAACTTCATCCTGAAGTTCAGCCACAAACTTTTCCCCGATCAACTTTGTCCTTTGATCATCTCTGCTATCTTGGTCTATTCAGCATTCAAGAGTTCGGTTGTGATCTCCGGTGCAGTGCTACTCAGATTAGGGGTAACTTTCCAGTTGCTGGAATCTGGGGTTGTGCATCTCAGTGACAGATCTCATGCGTGTCCAGTTCTGATCCATATCGAAAATGGTTTTGAAAAGTTTTAATAAAAGTTGATTTTGTTCAACTTAATCTTTTTACAACTTAGACCATTTTTGGACCAAAGCGAAAAATCTTCAGTACCCACAACCTTCAATTTTATTGATTTCAATACAGAATCCTCCTGCTATTGCATACAAATTGAAGTTGCTTTTGGTTACATTCATAAAGAAAACTTGAAAGTACTAATAAAGCAATAAATCCGGGGCATAGCTAAGTCAGGTGTTCCCACGCCCCATCCCAGAGCTAGTCGAAGCTTCTGACGCCAAAGTGGGCCCAATCTGTGCCTCTTCATTAAGCCAATCTATGCACTCATCAGACAAAGTGCAACTGAAAGTGGGAACGGGGGCCAGGAGTTCTCTCATCCTCCATGCTGTGGCATTCCGAGCAAGCTGTGCGCCTCGGATCAGGAATGCAGCAGGGTACTCTATCCCCTCTGGCGGGCAAGTCTGATCATGGCCGAACTAGCGTTGGAACCGAAAAGGAAAGTAAAACACGCAGTGCGTCAGACCAATCAACTCAATCCCAGTTTGCCGGGACATGCTGTAGCTCATTGCCGGCAGATTGAGCCAAGGACAACGCCAAGCAATGCGGTCTGCGGACAAATTGCACATCCAGTCAAACCACCATCCCTCATCAAGGGCATCAATTAGACGTCGTCGAAAGAAGTAGCCACGACCTGAATATGCTGGGCAAGGGTCCACAACCTGCAACTTATCCATCAACCACACCTGGGGAGGGATGAAAAATGAGAGATTAAAGAATAAAGAGGTGTACGTTGAGAGAAAAGTTGAGAAAAGGTTTTTGTGAGAAAAACCGAGCCTGAGGGCCGAGTGATGTGAGCAATATTTATGTGAGATAGGGTGGGAAACATTACCTGCAGCAGTAGTGGACTCCCCGCAAACCTGGTCGTCTCTCGACGATGAAAAGCATCCAAGCCCATCAATGTCTCGGCCAATGAAATGGCAATGCAGCTCTTTTCGTCTTTCAAGCCATGAGCAACTTCGATCAGACGAACACTAGATCCTCCGGAGCCTGAGGTGAGCAAGAAATGAGATAGCATGCACAAACAAAGGGCATGTCGCTGAAAGCCCTGCCAATGATGGTCATCGCGGTCACCGGGATCAGAAAAACGTTGAATCAAGCTGAGGGTGTCCAATTCTCCGTTGCAGATCAGAGACCAAGTGTCGTGCATAGTGAGCCCACACATTCGTCGTAAGGCTTGAGCATGGCCGAAGCGGAGTTGGGGCAAGATCTCCTCGTTGCGCTCGGACTCCATCAAAGCTTGGAAATCTTCGAAGGTAGGACACATCTCTTGCCTGCCGAAGCTAAAGACATGTGTTATCGGATTCCGAAACCTCGCCGTGGCATGGAGAAACGGAAGATGTAGCGGAGTGCGGCTCAACGTGAATAGTGCATTCAAGCTGAAGCCCTGGAAGTTCAACTTTTCCGAGCCGTCTAAAGTAGCAATCTAAGCTGCGAGATTTTCGATGAGCAATGCCTCCATTTTGATGCAAAACTGAGATAAAATGAAAGAACCACGAAGCTGGAACTTTTATAGAGGATAAGACACTGTTTGGGGACACGTGTCAAGAATCTGGTGGTCGCCAAACCAGGTGGTCGGCCGACCACTTTTTCTGGTAGGCTGACCACCCCTTTGGTCTCCAAGGTAGAAAGCTAGTCGGCCAGCCCCTTCTGGTGGTCGGCTATGGAGAAAACTTGGTCTTTGGTCTGTTCGTAGCTTCTAGAAGAGAGATCCTAGCTTTCCCATGTGTTGGGTGTGTTGAAGGTCCGCGTTTCCTTCTGTTTCGGATGCATTCCGTCGCTTGGTTTGTCCGAAAGGCATTTGTTTATCGAGTTGTTGTTGAGTTTTGATTATTGAGTTGTTGTTGAGTTTTGTTTATCGAGTTGTTGTTGAGTTTTGCTTATCAAGTCGAGTTGTTAAGTTTATCGAGTTGTTAAGTTTTATCGAGTCGTCGAGTTTTTGTACATCGAGTTGTTACTCTCAGTTTATCAACATTGTCATGCTTATCGAGTTGTAAACTTGCTAAGGTTTTGTTATTTCTTAGTAAGTTAAGTTGTTTTAGTTTGTTGCGTCGGTTTGCTACCTGACTTGACAATATTCGTTGCTTAATTTTCATTCAATCTCATTTTTGTGCAAAATGATGTGATGCGATGCTAAGAACATAAAATACAACACTTTTTCAAAAAAAGCCGTTTCATTCCATCATGCTTCCTTTGTTACAACATTTTACAACAACAGTACAAGTTTTACAGAAAATAAAACTGCCTAATAATGTACAATGTGCTACAACTACTAGTAAAAAAGGCAAATAAAGCAGGAACAGCTGCATCAGTGCTATCAAGCACATGAATAAGAAGCCCTCTTCGTCCTCTTCTGTGGAACAACCTCTGCACCATCATTATCATCTGAATCGGAGCCGCCGCCCTCAGAATCCTCCTCGGCATCATCTCCACTATCGAAACCGGAACCAGAGTCACCCTCTCTGTCAGCGGATGTCTCTGACTGGGGATGTGCAGACTCCTCTTCCTCACTGGACTCCTCCTCTATGACAGGCGTTCCGCGTCCGCCTCGGCTGCGGGCTGAACCCTCTCTCCCAGGTCCCTGAGAAGGCCTAGATGGCCCAGCCTGTGGCTCAGCCTGTAGCAGTGGCATCTGAAGAGGAAGAGTGCAATTTGAATACATTAGCCAATATGTATATCAAATACAGAGACAAGAAAGCTACATGGAGTGGGTGCATGCAGATATAGTATGTGAATGTGGCGTATGTCAGATGTGCTCTACACATACAGTCAACCAATGCAGTGAAATAGTCGAATTCAGCATGTCATCAAAAGTATGATAAATGTAGGAAAACTGAAAAGTACTGAAACACCGGCGATGAATAGTTGCGTCTCTCTCCGCAGGACCATGCCCTCGAGTGTGGCCAGCAACCCGAGCAACCCCTCAGTATACTCGCTGGGAGGTTGCAGATGCGAATGCAAGTTATCAGTGAATGAATGAATGCCCAAATATCTGAGTGATAAATCAAAACTGTAAAGCATACCAGTGGTGAGTCAGGGTCTCTAACGTATCGATGATCAGGCAATTGAGGCTCTAATGGGATTGGGTAAGATGCCCCGTATCGCCATCCTGTCATCTCGGTCGGAATATCTAGCCACCCAGCGTGCTGATAAGTCGGGGGAATCGGGGGAACCAGTCCAGCCCCACCTCTCGATGTGCCAGCCTTGCTAGTCGAAGGGATATTGTAGACGTCCCTCGAACGCCCCGGGAGGAACAAGCTCCCGTTCTGTTCATTTGGGGTCACTACAGCTCAGGACTCTCAAATTTGCCTCATGCTACAGTTCGGACTCAATTCGTGTTACGGTTCTAAATCTGAACCAAAGAGTCCAAATCCGGAAAATCATTTTGAGAAAACAGATTTTGAAAGAAGTGCCAAACATGGACTGCTTTGCCAGATACAAAGTCGCCACCTAAATATTTTATTTTGGGAAATTTAGGAAACCCTGACTCGTTGCCTAAGGCCACGTGTCCGTCATCACCAAAGTTGCCTCGGCTCGGGAACTTGGGTACGATTGGGGAAGGTCACTTCGTGAGCACCCCCGCTCGCCCGATCAAAGATCGGCCTCTACTAACCATGATATCTATTTTTGAAAACTTTGTGTATCCTTATTCCGGTTATTAGCCTAGGTTACTATGTGATGCACACAGCATACAAGTATAGACTGGATCGCCTGATTTGGAAGAAAACATTTCATGTTTGTTTTTGAAAGATGGTTTGCTACTCGCAAGTAGGCTTAAAATGCAGATTTTGCCACCCTCGGGTGGGCTTAGAGAAGATGGTTTTGCCACTATCTAGTGGGCTTAAAACAAACAGTTGATGATTTATTCCAATCCAAGTAACCCAACCTTCACCCACAGGCATTCAGGCGGTTATATCACATAAGCAATTAGCCTCATGGTAAGCATGCTATTTATGGCAGTCACTCACACGCATGCAAGGATGCTAAAGCATAGAACTTACCGAGTACTCCAAGCCAAAATAGAAACTACATTAGAAATCATGCATGATCCTAAGTATACAGAACATGCCTAATGCAAAAGCAAACTATAGCAGGCTCGGCTATTCTAAACATGGCATATGAAATGCTACAACTAACATGTATTCAATTTGGAATTGAAAGTACGATGCAGAGTTATGGCCCGAGCCCGGTGCATGCAAAACAGATGAATGAATGCAAACACTATCATACTGTATGCTAATTGAAATGCTCTAATCTAACCAATCAAAGCGGAAAATAAAAGGGAGAAACGTGGGTTGAAGACATATAACACACACACGCACACTTACAGCATTGCCCTCGCGCAGAGGGTCCGAATAAATATACAGTCCCGAATAAAAGGATATACAGTCCGAATAATATACAAATTCTTAATTAATTAACAAATTAACTAAGAAAACTGTAAAACTGGCGTGCAAGCCAGGGACTGCCTTGCTTCTGATGAATGATGCATGTCTGGGCTGCCTTGCGCAGAAATCCACTGGGATGCCTCAATTAGCCTCTGTTTACACCTTTTCTTGAAATGCGCGCCAAACTCTGAAAAGTTGCTGATTCTTCATTTTGCTGCAACAGAGAGCAGGAAAGGGGCATAGTAATGTATTTTCACAAATATATGCATACCTCGATCCCGTGCTACCAATCATGCATCTCGATGCATGATGGCCGAGGGGTCCGAAATGTGCAACTCAATATAGAATGAATGCACGTGTAAACACAACAGAACCTAACTCCATCATGGGTAACCGGAGTGCGGTGACTGGGATTGAGACACTTCTGTCACTCGGAGTAGAAACGCACCTCGTTCCCGTGCCGGGGCTAACTCCTATCCCGAACACGATGCAATATGCATGATATGCATGAAATGCAACTAAGATACAATCCTAACATACACAATGTTATGAAAATGAGATGTCTCTGAAATGCGTGCACACGGGCACGCAAACGAGAAAATGACATACGCAATGCAAGGACATGGAAATATGATATGGGCTTACACTAACATGAGAGAGCCTCAGCCACACTCACATAAGAGGCGGATGAGGAAAACAAGACAACTCGAAAATACGTGCACGCGTGCACGCAAACCGAGGACCGATCCTCAGGCACCGAAATGCCATCTAATGAGACATGGCAAAGACGTGGAATATGATATGCAAACATGCAATTTTCAGTAGCAAAATGAGGGGCAAAACCACCCGAAATGAGGCGAAATTATACCCAATGCATGGAATTTCTCCCGAAATGCAAGATTAAGTACGTGAAATGGCTTACAGCTATACAAAGCATGCATAATTGGTATGTGGAATGAAAAGCAGAAGCAAGGCAGCCTCAAATAAGCATTTTTACAGTTCATAGCATGGCCAATCAGCAACACAAAATAGGGCAAAAAAGCATGCAAAATGGCCCTAAATATGAGATAAAGAAGCAACTCACAGCTTCTGTCCTCAAACAGATTAGGGCCCTTAATGAAACATGAAGAAAGGGGCAAAATAAGACTATTTTCAGTACTGTAAAAAGGCCAAAAACAGAAGCACAATAGGTTGCCAAAGCATGCAAAAATGGGGGCCAAAAGAAGGATATAACATGAAGTGTATAAATATGCCTCAAACCATGAAAGGCCCTTAATGAAACATGAATAAGACCAAAATAAGACTATTTCAGTACTGTAAAAAGGCCAAAAACAGAAGCACAATGAGCTGCCAAAGCATGCAAAAATGGGGACCAAAAGAGAGGTATAATGACAAGTGGCACATGGAGGTCCAAAACGATAATGACCCCTTCTTCAATATTGAAGAAGGTCTAAAATAAGCCTATTTACAGTTACATCATGCTCCAAAACAGATCACATATAGGCTAAAAATATCATGCAAGAAAATGGCATTCAGGAGGATATTGAAGCAAGTGCAATATGGGGGCCTCAAACAGTGTTGAGCCCTTAAGAAAAGTGAAAAAGAGCTCAAAATAAGGCCACTTTCAGTTAGGGCCAGAGCTCAAAACAGTAGGCATATATGGCTAAGAAATGTTGCAAAATAAGCCAAAAGAGGGAATTGATACTCACCCTTGAAGACCAATGCTTTTGTTGCTTCTTGGACCAAATTTGATGACTCTAAGCTGCTAGAATTCTTCCCCTTGCTGCTGGAATGGAGTGGTGGTGGTAGAGCTTGATGATGATGGAGAAATGGAGCCAAAACTTGAAGGAAATGGAGAGATATGTATCTATATCTTCAAAGCAATTCTTGTAACCCTTTCTCTTGAGTTGGGAGGCCAACTCTATAGGCAAGAGAGGAGACAAGAGTCTAGGCAAAAGGTGAGGGAAATGAGGCCTCTTTTCCCTCCAAAAGGGTCCCCCGGATATAGATATTTTTGGGGGAAAACCAAGGCACAGCTGTAAAGTGCAAATTGTGAGGATCATGGCCGGCCACCTTTTGGAGTTGCAGGTGGCCGCGCCGCCACCCCCCTAGCCGGCCGGCTAGGGGTCAAAAAGGTCAAGTTGATTTTTCTGGCCGGCCACCACAAGGGTGTCCTCCCAGGTCCCCTCACACACCCTGTGGTTCGAATTGGAACTGTAAAACAGGAGAAGAATAGGCCATTTTAGGAGGGGGTCAAAAGGGTTAGGTGGAATTACTGGCCGGCCACCAACTTTAGGGTCCTCCCATGTGTGTACATCACAAATATGTGGTTAAAAGTTCAAGAAAATGGCCCAGGGGTGTTCAACATTGGCTCGGAAGTGAGAAAAACGGGCGTCGGAGGCGCCAGAGAATATATACTGGTTGCTGAAACAATTGCTAGCCTCCCACCCTTCTACAGCCTTCCTGGGGATGAAACAGAGGTACCTGCCAAAAATGAACGAAAACCGATGCAAAATGAATGTTCGGGCCAAAACGCGCAGTTCGGGACCCAAAAACTGCCTGTTAAACACCGAAAGTGGCATTCCGCACGAAGTGGGCTCTCAGACCCTAGTGTCCCTCAAAAGGGAGCAAAATAAGATGTATGCCAAAATTTAGAGCAAACGGAGATGGTTAAGCGGTCCCGAACTGAGGCACACGACCAACGGTCTTGAAAAACCGAAAACCGGGCTCCGAAATGGGCAAAATGGCCTACGGCCACCAAATGAGCCCACGGCCACTGAGAGATGGTCTACGGGACCTCTCCCTCCCCTCAGGAAAAGAAACAGAGAAAACTGAGTCTGGTTCGCAAACCGAGGCAAGGCAAAGAAGAGGGTTCGGAAGTCCGGAGGCAGGGTTCACTGCCGCGACTCTGAGACTTCTGAATGAGCACGATATGCAACATCACCAAGCGCTCAATCGGTGACGTCTGAGTCTTAAGGTCGGTCAAAAATGGGGTGTCTACAGATATCTACAGCCCGGGCTCGACCCGATGATTGCATGCCAGTAGCCCTCCGAGTGGGAGTGCGGACACTTGTCAATGGGGGCATCAAGTATGTATGATGATACGTCACATACTCCCTCTCCTCCAAATGTAGAGTTGCATCAGTGCCCAGCATAGCCAAATCAACCTCTTGGGGAGTGAGTCCCTCGGTGGACCGCCTATCGTTCGGAGGTACTGCAGGGACACTCTGCTCGGGGTAGCCCATCGTCTGACGCAGAAAACGGTCCCCTAGAAACTAGGCCTTGCCAACTGGTCCGTAAAATAAGACCCTATCTCGAGAGCTGGCCCACCCTCCTGGGAAACGGAAGCGGGTATCTCCACCCAAGGGCGCCCAGGGCTGCTAGGTGATCTGCGAATAATCAAGTGCATGAGACGATAAGAAATCGTAAAAGTGCAAGATGAATCAAAGATGAAAACATGGAGAACTGAGAGTTCTGAATTACCTCGGTCATCTGCACCGTATCAAAAAACTGCCGCAGGTAGGGTAGAGTCTCCCGAGCCCTCGGTCGGTACTGGCCCTCAAATACAAGCGAGTAAGGGATCACAAGAGGCACCTCCACCTTGAGCTCCGGGGCTAGTGTCGAAAAGTATGCAAAAACCCATAGCTGTGGAAAACAGGGCAATAACCATCAGAATGCAGAATGTATAGAGAATACAGAACGCTGAGTGCAGAATATGAATATAGAATGTACAGAATAGAAAATACAAAATGCTGAGTGCAGAATGTAGAATACCGAACGTAAGGTGTGCTGTGTGCAGTGTACAACTAATGAAAAATAGGAATGTAAATCAAGAGGGCAGAAAGTACCTCCCAGGTTCTCCAGTAGCCGCCAACTATGTTCCCTCGCCCACGGGAGGTCACACTCATATTAGTAGTAGAGGGTAGCGAGGCCGACGCCACCCCAGTCGCACTGACTGACCTGTGATAGGTCCACTAAAACACTGAGCAGATACAGGCCAATCGTGTTCCCCCTGTCAGAGAACAAAGTGGTCCCGAGGACGAACATCAAAAACCCTCGAGCATACAGCTCTATCTCCTCGAGAGTTTCGGGTGTAGTCCCCCTGCATTGCATGGAGAACCAGGTGTACCTGACTCTACCCGAAGATCTGTCAATCGGCGGGTGGGCTCCCAGCAGATGGATCCAAGCCGCCTCCCACTCGCCTATGTCTGAGTCGTAGGGGACCGGTCGGCCGGCCACATCAAGGCTAGTTAGCATGGCAAAGTCGAACGGGGTCATCGTCATATCCCCAGTAGCTGAGAAGTGGAAAGAGTTGGTGGTGTCCCACCATCTCTCCACGAGTGCCCCCATCAGCGTCCTGCTCGCAGGGTAGTGAGATATCCCCGCGCAGAAGGGTTCGAACCCCGCCTCATCAACCAGATCATGAACGGTCTCTGGGAGCTCTGCGTACCACTCCCTAGCGATGATCAAGCCATAGCCCCGTGTAACACGGGAAGATACCTGCATTCAGAATGAATAGATGTATTCAGTTTCAAAATGAAAGTCTGAGCTGTGTGCAAATCAAATCGGATACAGTGTGTCAGCTGTGTATTCAACATAAAGTATATGGGTTGTGTGTTCAACTTTCAAAAACTTTGGGCTGTGCGTTCGACTTTCAAAAACTGTGGGCTGTGTGTTCATCACCAAAAGTTTGGGCTGTGTGTTCAACTTTCAAAAACTGTGGGCTGTGTGTTCATTATCAAAAAGTTTGGGCTGTGCGTTCGACTTTCAAAAGCTGTGGGCTGTGTGTTCACCATCAAGAGTTTGGGCTGTGTGTTCAACTTTCAAAAATTGTGGGCTGTGTGTTCATCATCAAAAAGTTCGGGCCGTGTGTTCAACTTTCAAAAACTGTGGGCTGTGTGTTCATCATCAAGAGTTTGGGTTGTGTGTTCAACCTTCAAAAACTGTGGGCTGTGTGTTCATCATCAAAAAGTTCGGGCCGTGTGTTCAACTTTCAAAAACTGTGGGCTGTGTGTTCATTATCAAGAGTTTGGGCTGTGTGTTCAACTTTCAAAAAAACTGTGGGCTGTGTGTTCATCATCAAGAGTTTGGGCCGTGTGTTCAACTTTCAAAAAAACTGTGGGTTGTGTGTTCATCATCAAGAGTTCGGGCTGTGTGTCCAACTTCCAAAATATGGGCTGCGTGTTCACGACAAAAAGTTTGAGTTGTGTGATCAGATTTCAGAAATGTGGGTTGCGTGTTCACAACAAAAGTTTCAGCTGTGAGTTCAAAAATTCAAGTGCTAGAGCTGTGTGTTCAAAATTCAAACAGAATGCTGTGTTATAGACAGAGTGTTCAGAACAAGCTGTGTGCCATGTGGACCGGATGGCGTGTGAATGTGTTCAGAATGAACAGATGAACATATATAGCGAAAACAGGAAATGTGCAAGAAATGCATAATACATTGCAGAGAATGTAACAATGAAGTACGTACCTCTCGCGCCTAGTAAGAGACGTGAGACCCCGGCTCCCATAGCAGGAGATCCGTAGGTGCTCGTTGATCAAAATCAGTAAAATGATAGAAAGTACTCGGGGGGAGGATGTGCTCCTGAGGGTCGTACCTCTCAGGATCAAAGGGTCGAACTCTCGGGGGCAATGACATGATGTCCGGCTCACCCTCGGCACTTGGAGGACCTCCACCATGAGGGAAATGACCCGTCATTTCAAGAAATTTGCAAAAAGGAGCAAAAATGAGCAAAATTAGCCAAAATTGGAAAAAGTCAATAAAAGTCAACTCTTGAGAAATAAAAAGTCAACAAAAGTCAACTCCTGAGAAAATGTTCCAAATATTGAGACAAACTTACCTCAAGTGGTGAAAGTGGAGAAAGAAGCTCCGAAATCAAATTTTAATCGGTCCAAAGTGAAGAAAACTGAAAGATTTCGCGAAACAACTTTGCGTGGGGCATTGGAAAATGCATATAGAGCGCAGATCTGAGAGAGAAAATGGTCTAGGAAGCAAGAGGGACTGATTTCGGACTTGAAGTTGTGAGCACAAGTGTTTTGGCCAAGTGTATTTAAAGATTCGAATGTAAAAGAACCAAACTATCCCTGATTTAGCAAAATGGTCGGCCGACCACCTTTTCAGGTAGGCCGACCACCCCCTTGCATCAAACCTAGTCAGTGGCACTCTAGGGTGGTCAGTGGCCCTCCTGGGTGGTCTCTAATACCTCTATGTTCTCCCTGCAAATTTTGGTGGTGATCGGAGTCCCTGGCTCTCGAGAAAGTATAAGGAAAGTGCACTTTTCGGCGCGAAATGCCTCCACGGGAACTTCAAATCCAATCTTCGACGCGTGGCTTATTGTTGCTCGTCAAGAGCAAGGTGTATCCTTTTTGAGCACGTTGCGACCCCTCTGAGCGGTAAACCGGAGGTCGCATTTGAGTTGCCCTCGTCGAGGCTTGCATTTCTTTGCTCAATGTTTTGTTTCAAACATGCATCGAAGTTACACTTATTCTGCATTGTTATGCACATCATTTGCATTGTTATGCACATCGCTTACATTGTTGTGCACACTTTATTGGTATCATTATACCTCCATGCTTAATTTGCGTTGTTGTGCACGTTTCTTCTCGCATTGCGATGCACTTTTCCATTGGCATCATGTCTATTCGCATTTGATGTAACATTGAACATTTGTTGCTACCTATGTCGTGCTTGTCAAGTTTCTCTCTTTTGCAGGCACGATATTGTATGTACGGTTCATTTGAAGCTGGTGTGACCAGACGAACCAGGCAGGTATTGTATCTTCTCCGTGTGAGACGTAGCGAGAATTGTAATTCTCTTACATCCTTACTGCATGAAACGTAGTTTTGCTTTGCATTCTTACTTAAAACTGCTACATTTATTGTGAATATTTGCTCCGTTACAGTTTGCTGCTTTGTATGATCATGAGTTATGTTCGGCTTTGTGCATGTCGTTTGCATTTTGCCCCTGCTTGCGGGCACGCCTGTGGGCCTATCTCTTTTTTATCTCGCCTGTTTGTCTAAGTCTTTGGCCTTGTCAAAAATGGGTCGTCTCTGGGCTTTGACATTCACTCCCGTCACTTACGACTTTCGAGCTCTGTCAAAGAGGGGCAACTGTAGACACCCCATTTTTGACCGACCTTAAGACTCAGACGTCATCGATTGAGCGCTTGGTGATGACGCATGTTGTGCTCGTTCTGAGGTTACGGAGTCTCGGCTAAGAGCCTTGCCTCCGGACTTCGGGACTCTTTTGTGCTTTGCTTCGGTTTGCGAACCAAGTTCGGTTTTCTCTTTTCGAAGGGAGGGAGAGGTCTCGTAGACCATCTCTCAGTGGCCGTAAGATACTTTTCGTGGTCGTAGACCATTGTTCCCGTTTGGAGACCAGTTTTTGATTTTCAGAGCCGTCGGCCGTGCACCTCGGTTCGGGACCGCTTAACTTTCTCCGTTTGCTCCGGTTTTTGGCACACACCTTGTTTCCTCCCTCTAGAGGGACACTGTGGCCCGGAAGACCACCTTCGTGGTCACACGCCATTTTCGATGCTTAACAGTCAATTTTCGGGGCCTCCGGCCGCGCGTTTTGGCCTCCGAACCCTCGTTTTGCATCCGTCTTGGTTCATTTTTGGCATGGACCCTATTTTCATTGTTTGGAATGTGGTACTAGGGTGGGAGACCACCTTTTCTCCTTGGAGACCACTTTTCCCCGGTTGGCCAGTTTTCTTGTCAGGTAGCTGGCCTCCCTCACGTTTGGGCCATAATTGCTGGTCTCCCACCATACCACTAGCTTGCACTCACTTGGGAGACCACAAATCAGGGCTTTCGACCACTTTTTTCTCACTTGAACCTTTTGAACTGGTCGGCCGACCAGGGGGAGTGGTCGGCCGACCACCTGAACTGGTCGGCCAGCTTCTCCCTTCTCTGTCTCTGTGAGTGTGTGCCGGCTGTGCTAGCTGGAAGGCACAGGCTGCATCCTCCATGTATGGAGGATTGGCAACCTTGTTTTGGCTTCTTAAAGAAACTTGGCCCTTTGCTCTAAGCTTCTAAAAGTAGCTTGAACCCTTTTTAGCTTCTTGAAGAAGCTTGACCCTTTGGCTCTAGCTTCCTCAAGAAGCTTGGCCCTTTTTGCTATAGCTTACTCAAGAAGCTTGGACCTTTGCACAAGCTTCTTGAAGAAGCTTGGACCTATGTTCCTCTATGAGAGAGACCCTCTCCTTCATTTCCAAAGGTTTAGAAAATTTGTCTAAGGCATACACACCTCCCTCTTTATATATCTCTATTTTGGTCTCAAAAGTCCATGGTTCTTGTACATTTATACAACACCTCTTAGCCCAACACCTCTAACACCAACCTAAGCTTCTTGGAAGGTCTTAAGAGGTCCTAAGGTCCGAGTTTTTGGCCTCAAAGCTGCTGAAGTTGCTGAGCTTCAAGGGTAACACTTCTTTCCCCTTTTTTGGCCTTTATTTTGCTTCATCTTTTAGCTATACTTGAAAGCATATTTGGGCTTTGTTGTAAACTGGAAAAAGTCTTATTTTGAGGTCCTTGACATATTTGTTTAAGACCATTTTTCTGTTGGGGGTCATCTACCCCCTTGCATGCTTCATTTCATCTTATTTTGAGCCATGCCTTAGGGCCTTTGCATTGAACTTTGTTTGGTCTCTTAGCCATTGAAATCCAGTGGATTTTCAGTGGCTAGCATGCTGTTTTGAGCACCAAAATCAGAGAGGGGTGACCCTCTCACCCCTTGTCTTGTTTACTAGCATATTTGGCCTAACAAAGAAGCCTATACTTGCATGCTTCCTAGTCTCATTTTAGGCCCTTTTCAGTGAGTTTTAGGGCCTGCATAATCTCTGTCCAGAGGTGGTTTTTCCATTTTGGGTGTCCATCTTGTATGTGTAGAACAACCCTCTTTATAGCCTATCAAAGGGGCATGTCATTCATGCATGCATTGGTCAAGTTTCAGTGGGTTTTTGGGTTTCATTTGACATGCCATGATTCTATTTTTGACTGGTTTGGTGGCCTCTCATGTGCTTCATATGGTTGTAGTGTAAATCATGGTTTACTAGCTTGCATTGAATAATGTTTTGGCCCTCTTTCCTAGCATATTTTGGCCATGATCCAAACTAATTTTATTCATATTTTGGGCTGCCTTAGCTTTGTTTGAAGTGTTTTGGGTCATGCATGCATTTTTGTATATGGCCATATTTCAATTTAAGCTCACTAGCTTTGCATATCGGGTCCACTAGCATGCGTTGTTTGGACCCTTGACATGTTTTGGCAGCATCAAGCATGATATTTCAGAACATATAAGGTTTCCATATTCTTATGTTCATCACTCCTTCAATATGTTTGAGAGTTGTGCTTGTATGCCTTGTTTTTGAGCCTTAGCATGAGCTTCATTTCTATGCATTTTGAGCCATCGTCTTAGGCCATTTTCTCACTGTCTTGGACCTACCTAGGGTCTATTTGGGGCTGGTTTTGCCATTTGTGCATTGCTTTGTATACCTCTAGTGTAATGCACTTTACTAGTTTTGGTATTCGAGCCATCTAGCATGCATTGTGTGACATATTTGCATGATTCGGGACCATCTTGCATATCATTTCAGAGTTGGAAAATGTATGATTGTATGCTATATTTCATCCCTTGCTGTGCTTTGGTAGAGTGGCATTTGATGCCTTAGGTTCGAGCCTTTGCATTGTGCATGCTTATGTGTGTTTTGTTGCTTTGATTTCATCATGTTTGGCCACTGATTTGAGTGTGGCTGAGGCCCATTCATTTTAGTTTAAGTCCATCTTGCATTGTATATGCCATTTAGTCCATGTTGTCGCACGAGTTGATCATTGCATTGAGCATGCCTTGTCCATCTCATTGTGTTTGTTAGTCTTCACATGTGCATTGTGTATGCCATTGTTTAGCCCATGTGCATTGAGTATGTCATGTGTAGTTCATATCATTGTGTATGTCATTTGCATGCTTGCATGTCATTCCTTGCATCTTTGTATCATTTAGTTGCATTACATTAGGATTGCATGCTAGAAGTTGCATTGCGCACGCCATTCTTGTTTCATCATGTTTGGGATAGGAGTTAGCCCAAACACGGGAAACGAGGAACGTTTCATACTCCAAGTGATGAAACGTGCCTCGATTCTCGGTTACCGACACTCCGGATTACCCATGATGGAGTTTAGGCCTTGTTATATTTACATGTGCATTCATTTTACATCGAGTCGTGCAATCTGACTCCTCGGCCATCATGCATCGAGATGCATGATTGGTGGCACGAGGATCGAGGACTACACTCCCTAGAGCTTATGCAATGACGGGGAGAGTGGTCGTGCACACACATGTTAGAAATATCTTGCCATGCCTCCATTTTGCTTTGTGTTGCAAAAAACCAGAATCCAGGGGCAGAAAGTGGTCGGCCGACCAGATTTTTTGGCAGGCCAACCACCCTTTTGGGTCTCCACCACAAAGGGTGGTCGGCAGGTGGTCTCCATAGCCAAGGGCTGGTCGGCAGCCTTCCCAGAGCTTTCCAGAGTGGAGTTTCAACCTCTTGGAGCTCTGTGCAAGTTTTTGAAATCAATTGCAAACAAAGGCGAGTCGAGGGCATTGTGATAGATTTCCTGACAAAGGCGATTCAAGAACGCACGCATCCATTGTCATCCAAAACAGAGCTGAGGCAGTCACGTTCATTTAGTTTACATGCTTACTTAGCTAGTTTGTTAATTAGTTAATGTCATGTAATAATTAGTTGTAGTTCATTATTCATCTGGTTTTGCATTATTCGGATCCTCCGAGGAGGGCAATGTTGTAATAAGTGTGCGTGTGTGTGATGTATGTCTTCCAACCCCACGTCTTTCTCCCTTTTATTTACTAGGTTTTGGTGGTTAGTTTAGGGCATGTTTCAATTAGCATACTTATGCTCGCATGTTTGCATCATTCATTTGTATTGCATGCACCGGGCTCGGCGCATCATGCTAACTGCATTGTATTTCAATTCCAAGTTGAATACATGTTATCTGTTACATTTCTTATGCCATGTTTAGAATAGCCGAGCCTATCCTAGTTACATTTTTGCATGTGTTGCATTAGCCATCTTAACATGAACTAGGATCATGCATTGATTACTAACTGTTTCTGTTTTGGCTTTGGAGTACTCGGTAAGTATTTATGCTTTAGCATCTTTGCATGTGTGTGAGTGACTGCCATGATAGCATGCTTACCATGAGGCTATGTGCTTATGTGATATAACTGCCTGAATGCCTGTGGGTGAAGGTTGGGTTGCTTGAGTTGGAATAATTCATCGAAACCCGTGTTTTAGCCTACTTGCGAGTAGCAAACTTCAATTCATTTTCGAAACAAATGGATATGTGATGCTTTGTTCCAACTTAGGCAATCCAATCTATACTTGTTTTGCTGTGCCCATCATATAGTAATTCTAGGCTAATAAACCGGAATAAGAGCACATGTGTTTTCAAAAACTTGATACATGGTTAGTAGAGACCGATCTTTGATCGGGCGAGCGGGGGTGCTCACGAAGTGACCTTCCCCAATCGTACCCAAGTTCCCGAGCCGAGGCAACTTTGGTGATGACGGACACGTGGCCTTAGGCAGGAGTCAAGGTTTCCAAAATTCCCCGCAAAATAAAATATTTAGGTGGCGACTTTGTATCTGGCAAAGCAGTCCATGTTTGGCACTTCTTTCTAAAAATCAGTTTTTCGAAATGATTTGCCGGATTTGGACTCTTTGATGATTCATCAGTCTTGCATTGCACTCTGCGAGATTAGATACAGGACCATGACATTGAGTCCGAACTATCGTAAGCCCGATGAACAAAACGGGATTCCCTCCCAGGACGTTCGGGGACGTCTACACATACATGTGATTATTTTGTGAAATTGAGCTCCATTATGTTGTAATTTAGTGTTTGTACCATGTTAGTACATGAATATGTGAAGTTTGAGCTGAAATAATGTGTTTGGAAGCTTTGAATGTAAAGTTGAAGTTCAAGAACATGTTCTGGATTTTCCAGAATTCCGATGTCCGCTCGAGCGGGGAAACCACCGCTCGAGCGTGAAATTCGTGCTCCTAGTATATTTTTGCAGGCATGATGTCCGCTCGAGCGGGGAAGTCCACGCTCGAGCGGGGAGCTATGTAGGATGGACTTCTGCTCGAGCGTCCAAGTTCCACGCTCAAGCGTAAAAATGTCATAACCAGTACTTTTGCAGACCTCATGGGTCCGCTGGAGCGAGGAAGGCTATGCTCGAGTGGGGACCCTGTTTTCTGAAATTTTGAAAATGCATTCTGAGTTTCGTTTTCCATCCTCTTTCACTTCTAAGTACTCTTAGGCATGCATTGATCATTGTAATTGAGTTAAAGAGATAAGAATGAAGCCTAAAGAGGAATATGTGAATTAAAGAATAGATTGAATTATTTGTGACCCATATGTGTTATGTGATATGTAGGGTCAAGCTCCAGGGCAAATCCACAAGCCGATCACTGTGAGTAATATTTGAAATATGTTATTGTCCAATTGCTTAAAGGCCCAAAGGCCTAAAGGCCAGTTTGAAAGGCCTAAAGGCCAGTTTGATAGGAAAGTTTCAATGAAAGTTTGAAAGGCCTAAAGGCCAGTTTGATATGAAAGTTTGAAAGGCCTAAAGGCCAGTTTGATTGAAAAGTTTGAAAAGGCCAAAGGCCAATTTGACATGAATGAAATGGGCCCAAGGTCGTCTGATGTATAATGTTCCAATGTACTTGCTTTATTTGATATTATTCATTGGGCTTTTGCTCACGCTCATTCATGTCTTGCAGGTGAGCCAAGAGAGGTCCAGACCCAGCCCCAGTGAAGTCCGTGTGGAACAACCGGGTTTTGGAGAGTCAGCCCATGTGTCTCACACACGAGACTCGCCTTTACCTTTTTGTCATTTTGTTCTATGTTGTCATGTTGGCGAAGTCTTTGTATATGTCTGTATATAGTTTTCATGGGTTGACCTAGCTTTGGATGATCCTGTCTGTATAGAACTTTGTGGTACTGTATTTCTGTTGTGAGTTATTAATGTATGTATGTATAGTTTGTTTTGGCGTGCCATGTAAGCACAGCTCTATGGACAATGTTTTAAATTTTGCTTCCGTTTGGCCCCCTTTACTCTGATGAGTTATGTTTGGTTTGATTTGAGGCCGTAGGTAATCTCAGGATTGCTGGCCGGTTATGGCCTAAACCCATAGGGGCGGGTTCGGGTCGTGATAGAGTGGTATCAGAGCACGAGTTAATAACTCACACAGTTGTCCAAATGAGCAATAAGTGTCTAGAAAAGATACAGGATGCATTCATGTGATAAGTATGACTTTGATAGTATCGAGAATGCATCTAAATGTTTCAATGTGAACAACTATGCGTTATAAGTTTGTGAGTTGCTTGCTTTGCAAATTATTTGAATATGTATCCTCTTTAATATATGCATACCTGTGAATCTTTTGTACAAAGTATAATGTAAGTTTAATCAGATGGTGAGAACAAGAGGTGATGGGATAGAGGAATCCTCTACTGCCAGAATAGACAGAATGGAAAGACTGATACAAGAAATGGCAGAAGCTTTGAGACAGCAACAGGAGTGGCAACAACAGTGGCAGCAACCACACCCGCCACCTCCACCTCCGGCACCACCTGTGCTAGATAATCAGAATGATGATCGGACAGTAGCTCTCACCAAAGAATTCAAGAAGATGAAACCACCACAGTTCCATGGTGGATTAGATCCGTTGAAAGCCGAGACGTGGGTTCTCGGCATTGAGAAATTGTTGGAAGTGTTCCCTTGCTCGGAGACACAGAAAGTGCTTCTAGCCACTTTTATGCTAGAAGATGAGGCTAGGAGATGGTGGATGTTAATGCGAGAAAATCATAAAGATGTTGATTGGTTGAAATTTTTGGAAAATTTCTATGACAAGTACTTCCCGCAGTGTGTTGGGGACAGGAAAGTAGCAGAGTTCATGGAACTAAGGACAGTATGACCGTAGCTAAGTATGAGGACAAATTCATCGAATTGGCCAGGTTTGTACCACATGTAATTGATACTGACTATAAGAAGGCGAGACACTTTGAAGGTGGGCTCCAAAGTGACATTTTAGAAAGAGTGAATGTCTTGAAGCTGGAGACTTACATTGGGGTGCTAGACAAGGCCATCATATCAGAAGCCAACATAGCTAGACAGACTAAGCCAACAACAGAATGGAAAGGAAACAAAAGGCAAGGCTTCTTTTCAAAGAAGAAATTTATGAAAAAACAGAATACGGGCTCCTCAAATACTTCGAATTCTTCCCAAGACACATCTCCCATGTGCAATGTTTGTAGCAAAAGGCACCGTGGGGTTTGTTACCGTGTGTCTGGGGCCTATTTTAAGTGTGCTAAACAAGGGCATATGGCTTGAGATTGTAATCAGAATGATGGAAAGATAGCTGCTAGTTCCGGTGCATCGATCCCAAAGCTGGGAAATACTTTGAGATCCGCTACCACCGGGGATACCGTGAGATAGGGGAGAGTTTTTGCACTTGTTCCGGGCGATACACGGAATGCCAACGCATTTGTCTCAGGTACTATTTCAATATGTAATCAGGATGCTTTTATGTTAATTGACTCCGGATCCACACACTCTTTTGTGACATATGCATTTGCATCTAGACTGAATAGACCCTTAGAATTACTGCCATATCTGCTGTTTGTGTCTGCTCCATCTGGGGAATCTGTATTGTGTGAATCTATATATCGGTTTTGTGATATGCGTGTTGATGATGCTATCCTATATGTAGATTTATTGCCCTTTAATTTTAGACATTTTGATATAATTTTTGGCATGGATTGGTTGATCAAATATTGTGCCACCATTGATTGTGTGACAAAACGGGTTGTGTTTAAACCACCACAACAGAAAGAGATTGTGTTTATGGGTAATGGGGTAGTGCCTCCACCTTATTTGATATCTGCAATGAAAGCATGTAAACTGATCAGGAAAGGGTGTCAAGGTTATTTGTGCTATGTGTTGTCTGAACAGTCTGTGAATGTTGAATCGAATGATATCCCTATTGTTAGAGAATTTCCAGATGTGTTTCCAAATGAATTACTAGGGGAATTGGTAGATAGAGAGATAGAGTTTACTATTGAAACTGTGCCAGGCACCCAGCCCATTTCTAAAACTCCCTACAGAATGGCCACTGCCGAAATGAAAGAATTGAAAGAATAGTTGCAAGACCTGCTTGACAAGGGGTTTATTCGACCTAGCACTTCGCCTTGGGGTGCACCAGTATTATTTGTGAAAAAGAAGGATGGAACTTTGCGTTTGTGCATCGATTATCGGGAATTGAACAAGGTAACAATAAAGAACAAATATCCCCTACCCCGTATTGATGACTTATTATTTCTAAGATTGATTTGAGGTCCGGGTATCATCAGCTGAAAGTTAAGGCAGAGGATGTCGAGAAAACCGCATTCAAAACGAGGTATGGACATTTTGAGTTTCTTGTTATGCTATTTGGAGTGACTAATGCTCCGACATCATTTATGGACTTAATGAACCGAATTTTTAAAACTTACCTTGACGAATTTGTTGTGGTTTTTATTGATGACATTTTGATATATTCCAAAGATAGACTTGAACATGAACATCATTTGAGAATTGTCCTACAGATACTTCGGGAAAGGAAATTATTTGCTAAACTAAAGAAATGTGAGTTTTGGTTGGATGAGGTTGTTTTCTTAGGGCATGTGATCAATAAGGAAGGAATTTCAGTGGACCCACAGAAAATAGAGGCAATTGTGAATTGGCCTACACCGACAAATGTGACAGAAGTCTGTAGTTTCATGGGCTTAGCTGGGTACTACAGGAGGTTTGTCAAGGACTTTTCGAAATTAGCTGTGCCTCGTACCCAATTGACACGAAAAGGGCAACCATTTGAATGGAACGAAAAAAGAGAAGCTGCCTTTCATGAACTGAAAACAAGATTGACCACTGCACCAATTTTGACACTACCTTCAGGTACGAAGAATTTTGTAATTTTCAGTGATGCGTCTTATAAAGGTTTGGGTTGTGTGTTAATGCAGAACGGAAAGGTTATTGCTTACGCCTCTCGGCAGTTGAGGCCACACGAGAAGAATTATCCAACACATGACCTAGAATTGGCCGCAGTTATTTTTGCTTTGAAAATATGGCGGCATTATCTGTATGGAGCAAAGTGTCAGGTCTACACGGATCACAAAAGTCTGAAATACTTCTTCACGCAGAAGGAGTTAAATATGCGACAGAGAAGATGGCTGGAACTGATAAAGGATTATGATTTAGAGATTCAGTATCACCCCGGGAAAGCTAATACAGTTGCTGACGCCTTGAGTAGAAAATCAATGAGGAGTATGGCTTGTTTGCTTACTGAATAGAAAGAGATCTTGCAAGATTTTGAGAAGTCTGAAATTGAAGTGGTAATGTGTGAACAGGGTGGATTGATAGCTGCTATTATAGCCGAACCGACAATTATTGATGAAATCAAGCAGAAACAGAAGGAGGATGAATTCCTCAAGAAAGTGATTGATGAATTTGAGACAAATTCGAAGGCAGAGTTTGGCATTGAGAATGAGGTGTTGAGATTTCGAAACAGAATGTGCGTCCCAGATATTCCGGAACTGAAGAAGAGGGTTTTAGATGAAGCCCACAGATCCGTATTTGCTATGCATCCGGGTAATAATAAAATGTATCGAGATTTGAAACAGACCTATTGGTGGCCTAAAATGAAGAAAGAGATTGCAGAATATGTGTCCAAGTGTCTTCAATGTCAGCAAGTCAAAGCTGAACAATAGAAACCAGGCGGTCTACTTCAACCTCTCCCTATTCCTGAATGGAAGTGGGAGCATGTGACTATGGATTTCGTTGTGGGCCTACCTCGGACTTCTCGAGGTATGGATTCTATTTGGGTTGTAGTTGATAGACTGACTAAATTTGCACATTTTCTACCTGTCAAGACTACATTTAACGCTTATAGATTGGCTACTATTTATGTTGATGAGATTGTCCGTTTACACGAAGTTCCAATATCCATTGTGTCGGATAGAGATCCGAAATTTGTATCTAGATTGTGGAAAAGTTTGCAGGAAGCTATGGGGACAGAACTAAGATTCAGTACTGCATTCCACCCACAGACAGATGGGCAATTAGAACAAACAATACAGACTTTGGAAGATATGCTTTGAATGTGTGCTTTAGATTTTCAGGGGAGTTGGGAAGACTATTTGCCACTTGTAGAATTTGCATACAATAACAGCTTCCACTCCAGCATCGGTATGGCACCATACAAGGCTTTGTATGGTAGAAGGCGTAGATCACCTATTTGTTGGACAAAAGTCGGGGATAGAGCTTTACTTGGGCCTGAAATTGTGCAAGACACCTCTAAGAAAATCAAGATTATTCGGCAAAGGCTCAAAACAACTCAGGACCGACAAAAGAATTATGCAGATGTTCGTAGAAGACCTCTTGAGTATGAGGTTGGTGACCATGTGTTCATCCGTGTATCTCCGATGAATGGCCAAGTCAGGTTCGGAAAGAATGGCAAGTTGTTGCCCCGTTACATTGGGCCGTTCCAAATTTTTGAAAGGCTTGGCCCGGTTGCCTATAGAGTTGCTTTACCACCGGGATTTGAGCAAATCCACAATGTATTTCATGTGTCGATGTTGAGGGGTTACCTCCGAGACCCATTTCATGTGATTGATTATCACCAGGTAGCTTTGGATGAGAATATGGAATACGTCGAATGGCCGGAACGAATTGTTGACCGGCAAGTGAAACAGTTGAGGAGCAAGTCCATCCCAATGGTGAAAGTGGAATGGAAAGAACACTATGGGACGGATGCTACATGGGAAAAATAGGAGGAAATGCGACTACACTATCCACATTTGTTTCCCGATGAAGGTAAAATAAGTTTGGAGGACCAAACTTCCTAAAGGGGGGAAGACTATGATATCCCTGTTCCATAATATGTTAATTGGTCCTTAATATAAATGTAATTATGTGTTTGATATGATTTTGTGTACCATTTATGTGAAAATATGTGATTTTGAATTTCTATCTATTCACCGTAGAAATATCTGTTTGATTATCTGCTTTGGAAATTAAATTGAAGGCCCTATCGGCCACTGAAACCAAAATTGATTACGCCATTGTGATTAGCGTAATTTTTAGAGCCTACGGTGAAATTTAATTGGAAATTGATTTGGATCAAGTTAATTAGATTAAATTAATGAATCAAGTGTCCAATTGTTTTATAATAAAATAATGTGTTGAATGGGGGCCTTTGTACACTCAATTTCTCTCCGTAGCCTCATTTTGGCTGATTATAAACTCTAAGGAGAAAGGAAGAGGCCGGCTAGAGAGAGAGAGAGAGAGAGAGAATAGGAGATTGTAAGTTTGATTTTGAAGCTTGATAATTTGGAGACCAATTCAAGATTTTACCATAATTTGTGAAGAATTGAGCCTCTAGATAAGTGGATTCATGAATATTAAGTTGTAATTTTGTGAATTCAAATTGGAATAATGGTTAAGAACATGAATTTGATTGAGCAAGATGTAATTGAATTGGTTTTGTTGAATTGAGGGCCAATATGTGCATGCATGTAAGAAATTGTTTTAAATTTGCATGTTTGAGCTTGAAATACACGATTCATGTAGAGTTCTGGTTAAAGCTCATGTTATGATCACCATTTGTATCATCTAAGTTGAGAATGAGAGCAATGCATCACATGCATGTACAATTTATGAGGATAGGAGCTTTGAATACATGAATGTGTTATGATGAAAATGAGTTTGGTTTAATTTGAGCCATGCATGTGATTATTTTGTGAAATTGAGCTCCATTATGTTGTAATTTAGTGTTTGTACCATGTTAGCACATGAATATGTGAAGTTTGGGCTGAAATAATGTGTTTGGAGCCTTTGAATGTGAAGTTAAAGTTCAAGAACATGTTTTGGATTTTCCAGAATTTCGATGTCCGCTCGAGTGGGGAAACCGCCGCTCGACCGTGAAATTCGTGCTTCCAGTATATTTTTGCAGGCATGATGTCCGCTCGAGCGGTGAAGTCCACGCTTGAGCGTAAAAATGTCATAACCAGTACTTTTGCAGACCTCATGGGTCCGCTCGAGCGGGGAAGTCCACGCTCGAGCGGTCCCCGCTCTAGCGGGGACCCTGTTTTATGAAATTTTGAAAATGCATTTTGAGTTTCGTTTTTCATCCTCTTTCACTTCTAAGTACTCTTAGGCATGCATTGATTATTGTAATTGAGTTAAAGAGATAAGAATGAAGCCTAAAGAGGAATATGTGAATTAAAGAACAGATTGAATTATTTGTGACCTATATATGTTATGTGATATGTAGGGTCAAGCTCCAGGGCAAATCCATAAGCCGATCACTGTGAGTAACATTTGAAATATGTTATTGTCCAATTGCTTACGTCTATGTAACTTTTGTAAAGTTCATTAATTTGAATGGTGGACAAAGTTTGGAAGGCCTAAAGGCCAGTTTGATATGGAAGTTTGAAAGGCCTAAAGGCCAATTTGATATGGAAGTTTGAAAGGCCTAAAGGCCAATTTGATATGAAAGTTTGAAAGGCCTAAAGGCTAGTTTGAAATGAAAGTTTGAAAGGCCTAAAGGCCAGTTTGATATGAAAGTTTGAAAGGCCTCCAGGCCAGTTTGAAATGAAAGTTTAAAAGGCCTAAAGGCCAGTTTGATATGAAAGTTTGAAAGGCCTAAATGCGTGTTTGATATGAAAGTTTGAAAGGCCTAAAGGCCAGTTTGATATGAAAGTTTGAAAGGCCTAAAGGCCAGTTTGATTGGAAAGTTTGAAAAGGCCGAAGGCTAGTTTGACATGAATGAAATGGGCCCAAGGTCGTCTGATGTATAATGTTCCAATGTATTTGCTTTATTTGATATTATTCACTAGGCTTTCGCTCACGCTCATTCATGTCTTGTAGGTGAGCCAAGAGAGGTCCAGACCCAGCCCCAGTGAAGTCCGTGTGGAACAACCGGGTTTTGGAGAGTCAGCCCATGTGTCTCACGCACGAGACTCGCCTTCGCCTTTTTGTCATTTTGTTCTATGTTGTCATGTTGGCGAAGTCGTTGTATATGTCTGTATATAGTTTTCATGGGTTGACTTAGCTTTGGATGATCCTGTCTGTACAGAACTTTATGGTACTGTATTTCTATTGTGAGTTATTAATGTATGTATGCATGTATAGTTTCTTTTGGCGTGCCATGTAAGCACAACTCTATGGACAAAGTTTTAAATTTTGCTTCTGTTTGGCCCCCTTTACTTTGATGAGTTATGTTTGGTTTGATTTGAGGCCGTAGGTAATCTCAGGATTGCTGGCCGGTTATGGCCTAAACCTATAGGGGTGGGTTTGGGTCGTGACAGTGTCGTCAGCCTAAGTAAGTGCTTTCTTCAGATCATTACCTACACAAACAAAATGATAAGTTCATGGAATCAAAGCTGAGTAAACATATAAGAAATGAGAAAAAAAGAAAAAGAAAAATTGGTCTGTACGACCACCTGGTTCGCCTTTTTGTGTAGGCACAGGATCCAGGCGATCTTTGCCTTCGCCAAATTCCCAGTTACCCCAGACATTGACCACAATGTCATCACATGCTTACCAGAGCTGGCAAGCATAGTCACCAAGTGGTGATCAGTGTCCTTCGCCCTGAGGAAGTAGCGTCCTTGCCGACCAGAACATTTTTCCAAGGCATAACAATGTCGAATAGTAGGGATTCCCAGATTAATCCTAAGTCGGCAATTTAATTCTACTATGCCCATTATGATTCAGTAAAAATTTACGTTTGGCTATGAAGGGAGTAGACCCTAATAGCGAAGAACGACTCTTAGAAATGGATGAAGGGGGAAACGGACTCAGCCCTCAGTGCTTGATAGGAGAGGAAAGATGAACGCACTTATATTAGTCCTCTCCATGTTAACTACGTTGTTCACCACGAGTGATAGATGTATGTCATCTGAAATTGAGAAATGGCATTGAAAGGTGAAAATACGGTCCATAGAAAGGAGAGCTTTCAGATGTTTCTCCATTCAAATCGGAATAGAAAATACACTAACAAAAAATGAACAAGAAAATGGGAGCTGGAAATGAAGAAGAAATACAAAGAAGAGAAGAACTTACAGGTCCGAGAGAGAAGGACAATGGGGAGCAGACAGAAGTCGTAGAGGTTGTGAGGAAGGAGTGATACTGTGAGACAACCAAAAAGCCTTACATATTCAAAAAATATTCAAAGCAACAGCGTGGTTTTGTATCGCATTAAATGAGCAACGTGTACGAAGGGGCGGGAAGTTATAATGATTTCTAAAATTGTGTTCATTCTGACACTTCGGTATTGGAAGAAGTGTGAGCGCCTTATTTTTGACTTTCTATACGTAAAACCAAACATGTCGACTAATTGGTATTAGTCGGACGTTCAAGGCGCAATTGTGCAGGCCGAATAAAATCAATTAGGAAGAGGCCAAGGCATTTGATCGACATCAAGACAAAGGTAATTCGACTCTGACCAAGGGCTCATGAAGCCGAATAAACGAATCGGTCATATAAGGAGCCGAATAGGAGCCAACACTCAACTGGAAGGCCGACTAAGTAACTACGTGCGAGATCAAGAGTGGGCCCAACCCTTGGGCCTAGAGTTAATATAAAAAGGTAGAAATGTCAGCCAAAGGAGGTATGTGAGAATTTACAAGATAACTTGAGATAGAAGTAAATTGGAGAGAATATTGACATGTTCGTTGAAGTGTTAATTCTGGCACCCCCAACAGGAATGTTCATCTCTTTTTTCAGGTAGCAATCAGAGGATCAAGGATGTCTAACAAGATTTTGGAGTGTTTTCAAACCACTTCTCCACAATTACCTAAGGCCTTAGATAGAAAATCCAACATATTTATCAATAAGGGGCTAGAAGCGGAAGCAAAAACACAAAGTTTGTCCAAAGAGCTCTGCATATATGGCAAAATAAAAACCTTTCACACACACACACACGCGCACACACACACACACACACACACACACACACATATATATATATATATATATATAACTCACACATCATATGATAATCAATTATACATGTGCAGAATCATTCGAAAATTGTCATATCATAAGCCAAGGATCATTCAAAACAACCTTAACAAAAACCTTGGGTTATATACAAACTTGGTCACACGTGACCACAAAAGAAAACAAGAAGGAAAATAAAAGGCCTCATACGTGAGGCAACCTTAGCTAACTTCAAAAACTTAGTACTCTTGTACAATTTCAGTAGGGCTGGGGCTGGACATCTCGCTACTCACCTACATATATATAAATAAAGAGTAAGCTGACGCCTAGTTGATAATACTAGAGTAAAGTGGTTAATAAATGAGATTCGTATATATGCAAATCATACTTGTACTTAATACATATGAAGCATAATTCTCATTCATAACAGACTTAAGCAAATCTTAACAGAACGACTTCGGGTCCAATCCATTATACTTAGAATGTATTGAAAGGACGAAACAACCTCGAGTCCAACATATTCGTATACAAAATGACCTTTGGTCCAATACATGCATATTCAAAACAACCTTTGGTCCAATAAATTTATAATTGAAATGACCTTCAGTCAAAATATTTTTACGCACATTGACAATCATGATCATGTTCACATTCGTGTTCACATTCAAAACGACCTTTGGTCCACTCAATTTCTTATTCCAAAAGACCTTTGGTCCATCTAACAAACATACAAAATGGCCTTCGGTCCAATTCATATATAAGATGACCTTAGGTCTATCTTGTCAAACATTTAAAATAGCCTTAGGCGCATTCCGTGTCCTTATCAAATATACCAAACAGCCTTGGGCCCATTTCATATTCTCATCAAACATACCAAACAACCTTGGGCCCATTCTGTATTCATACAAACCGACCTTTGGTCCAATCTTATAATTTCATGCTTATCAGTCACGTTTCAAGTCTTTACGAATCAGACAGGTAGAATACTCATTCATAACACAAATTCATGAGTTCGGAAAACTTACCACACAAGTAGTATTTAGAAAATAACATACATGAAAATATCTTTACTAAGATATTACTCATAGTGTTCAGATGGTTGATTCATCCTCGCAATTAACCCTACACAATTCATAACACATACGAAAATTGGGTCACAATACACTTCAATCCATTCTCAATTTTTTTTAATCTTTCTTAGGCTTGTTTCTAACTCTTTGGTTCATTTAGGATGCTTAATGTATGCCTAAGAGTGCTCAGAAATGAAAAATAACAGAAAGTGAGACATAAAACAACTTTTCAAGGTTTCTTGAAATATGGCACTTTGCTTGAGCGCAACATTGGTTGCTTGAGCGAACCCCTTGGTCTGCAAAAGTACTAGATGCTCTCATTTTATGCTTGAGCCAACTTTTTGGTCGCTCGAGCCAAGACTGAAAATAGAGGGTGGTCGTTCGAGCCAACCCCCAATTTCTGTAAAAGTACAGGGAGCTCGAATTGTGCGCTCAAGCGACAGTTCCATCACTCGAGCGAACTGCTCGAATTCTAAAATTTCCAAAATTCTATTTTGAGCTTCAAACACACATTCATGGTTCCAAAATCATGCATGACTCACTCAAACATGCAAGAACACTCCCAAATACATATATTTGAAGCTAGTTTCAACCAACAGGTCAAAACTCCATGAATTCAACAAGATTTAAACCTTAAACTTTATGTTTGTAAAATCCATGTTTTATATCTTGCATTCACAAGCTTCATGACCTAAAATTGGGCTTCAAAACATAACAATCCATGCATGCATGTGTCAAACAATTCTAAATTCCACATGGATTATATAATTCATGCTCTACAATGAGATTTCATAACAAATTCATGCATGCATGCATGTGCAAATTGATATCAAATTCATCAAACATAGCTTGATTCATGTGCGTAACTTCATAATCTTCTTGAATTCATATAGTTATGAACCTAAGCTCACAAATTATGTTTCAAACACTCACCTAGAGGCTTTAATTCTTCCAATCCTAGCTTGTTCTTGAGTCTAGCTTCCCAAATCTTCAACCTCCAAGTCAATTTCTTCAAGTTCTTGCATTTCTCCCTTGATTTTTCTCTCTCCCTCTCTGTCTCTAGTGTATAATCTCAGCCAAGAGTTGAAAATGAGCACAAATATATGAGCTCAAACATTAATTAGTCCTATATATAATGGGTGATTAGTTTAGGCTAATTAAGCTTGATTAATGCTAAGCAATCTTATTTAAGTTTAATCAATTTAATCTAATTAATTTGATCCGAATCAATTTTTAATTAAATTTCACCATAGGTTCTACAAATTATGCTAATCACGATGGTGTGGTCAATTTTAGGTTTTGTCGCCTCTATGGCCCTTAATTTTAGATTATGATAGAATGCAGAACAGATATCTCTTCGATGGAAGGATATGAATTCAAAAACACATATAATCACATGATTAGTGTGGACGTGCCTAAACGTCCCGGAAAAATCCCGTTTTGTTCATTGGGCTTACTGCGGTTCGGACTCAATGTCACGGTTCTTAATCTGATCTCGCAAAGTGCAATACGAGATTGATAAATCACCAAAGAGTCCAAATCTGGCAAATCATTTTGAAAAACTGATTTTTAGAAAGAAGTGCCAAACATGGACTGCTTTGCCAGATACAGAGTCGCCACCTAAATATTTTATTTTGGGGGAATTTAGGAAACCCTGACTCGTGCCTAAGGCCACGTGTCCGTCATCACCAAAGTTGCCTCGGCTCGGGAACTTGGGTACGATTGGGGAAGGTCATGCATTGAGCATTCCCGCTTGCCCGATCAAAGATCGGCCACTACTAAACATGATATCTTGTTTTTGAAAACATATGTGCTCTTATTCCGGTTTATTAGCCTAGAATCGCTATGTGATGCGCACAACATACAAGTATAGACTGGATCGTCTAAGTTGGAACAAAAATCTCATGTTTGTTTTTGAAAGCGGTTTGCTACTCGCAAGTAGGCTAAATTACGGATTTTGCCACTCTCAAGTGGGCTTAGAAAACATGGTGATTTGCCACTCTCAAGTGGGCTTAAACTCGCAATCAATGAATTGTTCCAATTCAAGTGATCCAACCTTCACCCACAGGCATTCAGGCAATTATATCACATAAGCAGTTAGCCTCATGGTAAGCATGCTATCATGGCAGTCACTCACACACATGCAAGGATGCTAAAGCATAAACACTCACCGAGTACTACAAGCCAAAACAGAAACTAGTTAGTAATCAATGCATGATCCTAGTTCATGTTAAGATGGCTAATGCAACACATGCAAAATGCAAATAGATAGACTCGGCTATTCTAAAATGTCATGTGAAATGCAACTTGATACATGTATTCAAGCAGGAATTGAAATACAATGCAGTTAGTATGATGTGCCAAGCCCGGTGCATGCAATACAAATGAATGAATGCAAACATGCTAGCATAAGGATGCTAATTGAAATATGCCCTAAAACTAACCATCGAAAGCAGGTAAATAAAAGGGAGAAAGAAATGGGGGTTGGAAGACATGCATCACACACACGCACACTTATTACAAAATTCGCCCTCTCGACGGAGGGTCCGAATAAATAATACAGAACCAACTAGCTAATCTAAGCTAATCTAATTAAACTAGTTATTACACACAAAATGAATAACAAGCTACAGCTAATTATTACACAACTCTAATTAATTAACAAATTAACTAAGTAAGCAATGTAAATAAGCATGTAAACCAAATGAAATAGGCTGCCTCAGCTTTGCTTTGGATGACAAAGGATGCATGCATGCTCGAGTCGCCATGTTCGGAAATCCCTCGCGACGCCCCAACTCGCCTTTGTTTGCAATTGATCTTAGAAACTTGCACAAAGCTCCAGAGAGAAGAAACTCCACCCTGAGAATCTGTGGGAAGGCTGTCGACTAGCTTATAGGCATGGGAGACCAACTACTGACCACCTTTTGTGGTGGAAACCAGAGAATTGGTCGGCCTGCCAGTAAATCTGGTCGGCTGACCAGTTTCCTCTCCTGGTCTCTGGTTTTCTGCAACAAAGGGAAAAATAGAGGCACGACAAAGTATTTGCAACACATGTGTGCACAACCACTCTCCCCATCATTGCACAAGCTCAAGGGAGTGTAGTCCTCGACCCTCGTGCCGCCAATCATGCATTTCGATGTATGATGGCCGAGGAGCCGAATTGCATGACTCAATGTGAAATGAATGCACACACAAGCACCTAAAGCCAGCAACTCCATCATGGGTAGTCAAGAATGTCGGTGACCGGGAATCGGGGCACGTTTCATCACTTTGAGTACGAGACGTCCCTCGTTTCCCGTGTTCGGGCTAACTCCTATCCCAAACACAATGCAACAAACATGGCATGCACAAATGCAATTCTAGCATGCAATCCTAATGTGATGCAACTAAGTGATGTAAACATGCAAGGGATAACATACAAACATGCAACTAGCATACACAATGCTATAAGCTACATGGCATGCACAATGTTCATGACACTAGCATACATAATGCACATGGAACTAATATACGCAATGAGATGAACAAGACATGCACAATGCAATGATCAATCTTGCGACAACGTGGCATATTCAATGCTATGAACTACAATGGCATACTTGATGCAAAATGAACTTAAACCAAAATGGATGGGCCTCAGCCACACCCAAATCAGTGGCCAAAGATGATGAAAACAAGGCTCCAAAACTCATGCAAACATGCCCAATGCAATGGCCCCAAGCCTAAGGCATAAAACACAATTTTCCAAACGCATTGAAAAGGATGAAATATGGAGTGCAAGGACACATGTTCCAACTCTGAAATGGCATACAAAATGACTCCAAATGATGTGAACAACTCACACAATGCATGTTGAATGGCTCAAGCACCGAAAATAGTGAAGTGTATTACACTATAGGCAGGCATGCAAGGCAATGCCCAAATGGCCAAACCAACTCCAAACAGACCCTATGCAGGCCAGAATAGGGGCAAAAGTGAACTAAGATTATGGCTTGAAAGGCACAAAAATGAAGCTCATGCAATGGCTCACAAATGGGGTATAATGATGCAACTCTCAAGCACATTGAAAGAGTAGCAAACATGAGAATATGGTCAAGAAATAAGCTTTGAAATAACATTCCTCACAATGCCAAAACATGCAAATACCTCAAGTTAAGCATGCAAGGGACCTCAAAAACTCAAAGCTAGGCAAGGCTATTACACTGCAAGCATGCATGGTAAGCATCATTCGACCAAGAGGCCTCAAAATAGAGCTAAGGCAGCCCAAAATATGAACAAAATCAGCTTGGATTATGGCCAAAATATGCTAGAATAGAGGGCCAAAACATCATGCATTTCAAGCTAGTAAACATGATTTACACTACAAGAATATGAAGCATATGAGAGGCTACCAAACTAGCCAAAAAAAGAATCATGGCATGCCAAATGATGGCCAAAAACCCACTGAGACATGACCAATACATGCAAGAATGAGGTGCTACTTTGATAAGCCATGAAAGAGATTATTCTACACATGCAAGAGCCAAACACAAGGTGACCAAACCAGCCATAGACAGAGTCTAGGCAGGTCCCAAAAGTCACCAAAAAGGGCATGAACCAAGCCATGGAAGTATGAAAGTATGTGCTCCTTTGAAAGGCCAAAAATGCAAACAAACAAGGCCAAAAGAGAGAGGGTCTCCACTCTCTGATTTAGGCCCTCAAAACCACATGCCAACCACTGAAAATCTGCTGGATTTCAGTGGCTAAAAGGCCAAGCAAATATCAACACAAAGGTCTCATGGCATGGGACAAAACAAGGCTAAATAGAGCATGCACGAGGGTAGATGACCCTCAACACCAAAAAAGCCGGAAACTAGTCTCCAAACGGGAACAGTGGCCTACGACCATGAAAAGTAGTCTACGACCACTGAGAGATGGTCTACAAGACCTCTCTCTCCCTCCAGGAAGAGAAAACAAGACTTAGTCCTCAGACCGAGTCAAAGTACAAAAGAGTCTCGAGGTCCGAAGGTGAGGCTCTCATCCAAGAACCCCGAAACCTCGAAACGAGCACAACGTGCGGAATCACTGAGCACTCAATCGATGACGTCTAAGTCTTAAGGTCGGTCAAAAATGGGGTGTCTACAATTAGCATCCAAATTCCCGTTAAGCACATAATCAGAGATATAACTAAGGATTAATAGTATAGTATAGAGTGGGGTTGGCATAACTTCAAGGTCTCGACAGTCCAAAGGTTATCAGTAGGCCAAGGTCAGAGATAGAATTATCAGTTGGTTCAGTTAGGACAGGCATTTGGGGCAGTGCAAGGGCCATATCTACACAGTCAGTGCAATCGGCCTACATTCTGAAAGGTGATTGGAGTGAGCAAAGGCCACAAGGGCAAGTTTATGTTATCACTGCTTCTGAGTAATCTTCTGGACCATCGATGATGAGAGGTACATATCTTATCTATAATACTTGGGCCAATGTATTGATAGATGTCGGAGCATCTCACTCATTCATAGCATCTACATTCACATCTTGGACTTAAAGATCGAACTACTAGAGTCTTCACTTATGATAGAGTCAACAATTGGGGGTCATGTTGTCTTGAAACGGGGATGTCGTGGTGTGTGATTGAAGTCGCTGATCCTCGACTTCCTTTCAATCTTGTGTTATTAGATATGTCGAGTTTTGATGTCATCCTTAGTATGGATTTGTGACAACCAAACCTTCCATGCATCATTACATTTAATTGTTCGTGTATTCATGCCATTTGTTATGAGCTTGTGTGACGTGGAGCTTGTTAGTGTTAGAAGAAGAAGTATGAATGGATTTGTTAGAAATTGTTTGCTATGTGTTTTGAGTTAGGAGATAGTTTACAGCTTGATTTGGAAACCATAGGTTATGCCTATGCCTTTAGTGAAGAGCTTAAAGACCTCAGTCTAATAACCTTGGCCATTCTATGATATTTGTTATTTTGATGATTAGGATTTGTAATAATTCAATATGTTTAGGAGAGAATTAATTAGATTAAGTAAAATTAGAATAATAATGGATTATCTAGCTCTAAACTTAATTAGCCAAGCCTAAGCTAGAAGACTTAGTTAATTTAGGGTGTTGCACCTTTGTCCCAACTGCACCATATAAAACCTTATGTCCCTAATCAAACAAAAGGGAGGAAGAAGTTGGAAATTTAGAGAACTAACGGGAGAGAAAGAGAGAAAGGAGAGAAATGAAGGAGAAAAGAGAGGAGCTCAAGGAATTCAACTAAGAACTCATCCTTAAAGTTTTCTAAGGTGAGATTTCTATCCTAAATCTTGTAGTAAGCTTATTAAGCATCATGAATCATGAAAAGGCTAGGATGAAAATGGATTAGGAACAAAGAAGTTAGCTAGGATGAAGAACAAAGAAAGAAATTTAGGAATTTCAATCTTTTAAGTAGGTTTTTGAGATTTTGAATGTCCTTACACCTTGCTTTCCACATGTTTCTTTGATTTCCTATGATTCTACAACTTGGTTTTGAGTTTTGAAAACAAAATTGAAAAATCATAAAAGTTTCCTCTTAAGCTTAAATTATGATTGTACCTCGAAAACAAATAGAAATTTAATGAATTTGATTTAAGGAACAATCTTACTGCCATGTGTAGCATCCTTTATGCATATTTGGGAGTTGAAAAAGTTGGTAGAAATAACTATAGTAGCCTTGGAACAACCTGCAGAACATAGCAGATTTTGAACAGTAGTCCTCTGTTCATAACCACTCAAGTAGACATGGCGACCATCCAGAAGTTAGAGTTTTTGCAGGCTTGAAAATATGTTTAAGTTGGTTCACTGCTTGAGCAGTAAGAAAACTGCTCAAGTGCACTTTTACAGCTCTTAGTATTTTGTTTTACAGGCCTACAAATTCTAAAAGGACTCATTCACCGCTCGAATGAGAGAAGTAACCGCTCCAGCAGACTAACCTATTTCAACACATTTTCACATCCTATTCCACTTGTTTTCCCAGATTTCTAGGGACAGTTTTAGGCATGTTTGGGCACTTAAACACAAGAAGGACATAATTAGAAACCCACTTGAAGCATATTTGAATAGAAAAGAAGATTAAAGATTAATTGCATGATAATTGATATAGGAAATTTAAGGATTGTTCAATGCACAAGTGTTTTGTTCTTGTTTTGTATAGATTAAGCTTAAGGATGATTAAACCCTTGTTCGCGAGGCCAAGTGTGAGTAGTAGTGTAGTAAAGTTATGTTCCTAAAATATATGATTCGAAATGCAAACATATGGTATGTTTATGAAAATTAAGATATTGTTTTGCTATGAATGAACATCCTATATTTTTGTATAATGTATTAAGATGACTTCCTGAAATTTGTTGGTTATTGGGAATCAAGCCAATAATCTTCTACTAACTGAGCTCTTCAGCCACATGTTATGGATTATGTTCTGTTCCGAAATACTTTGAGAATGTCATCACTATGTAGGTGATGGCGAGGATCCAGTTATGGATAAGAGATCAAGCTAGAAGTCTTTTTCTTTTGTTTTTCTACTTTTTGGAGTCGGGGCTTTCAGACGAAGACCTTGTCTTTGAGTTTTGGCTTTTGTTGACTGTATATTTGTAGATATGGCACTTTCTTTTGGATGTTGAACTTGTAAATATCAGATATAATAAATAAAGTTGTTTGTTTGTAGCATATAATCTATGCATAGCCTCTGGATGGACTCTTAATAATTAATAGACAATGATGTAATTTCGTATAAGCCCCAAAATTTTTGTCTAACCTTGTTTTGTCTTGTTAGGCCTTTGGTAGTTCGACACTACTGGTCGGTCATGACCACTATCCTGTTTTGGAGCAGGATGGGGTCGTGACAAGACTGGTTCTCTTCTTATCGTGCCATCATAGATTGCTACCGTGGAAGAGTTACTGTGTGCACAATAGGTAGGGACTGTTTTTATTTTCTGGGAGATAGGACCGATGGTGGGTTGCAGCCGCTATATGACCTATGAAGTTGAGGCAAACTTAGTTTTTGGCTTGCAACCATTGTGGAAGATGGAAATAGTATGATTCAGAGGGTGTTTCCTAGAGTGGTTTATGAGTGTTCAGATTTTTTTTCTTGAGGATCTCACCAAATTGCCACCTCACCGTGAGGTTGAGTTTTCTATAGACTTGGTACCTGGCACGGCACCCATCTCCATGTCACCTTAGAGATTTACACCAACAGAGTTGCTTGTTTTGAAGGAGCAATTGCAAGAATTATTAGACAAGGATTTCATACGCCCTAGTATCTCGCCATAGGGAGCATTGACTTTTTTTTGCCAAGAATAAGGATGATTCGTTTGCGATTATGCATTGATGATCACAAGCTGAATAGGGTTATGGTTAAAAATAAGTATCTGTTGCCTATGATAGATGATCTTTTTGACCAACTTAAGGGTTCCCGATGTTTCTCGAAGATAGATCTAAGATCGGGTTATCATCAGTTGTGTGTGAAAGAGGAAGATATTTCAAAGATGTCCTTTCGTACTCGCTATGGCCATTATGAATTTCTTGTGATGCCGTTTGGTTTAACCAATGTCCCTGCCACTTTTATGGACCTAATGAATCGAGTATTTTGAGATTATTTGGATAATTTCATGGTGGTGTTTGTGGATGATATTCTTATCTATTCACCTTTCGAGGAGGAGCATGAAGAGCATTTTTGCATTGTCTTGTAGTTGCTTAGGGAAGACCGGTTGTATGCTAAGTATGAGAAATGTGAGTTTTGGCTTCTTGAGGTGAATTTTTTGGGTCACGTTGTCTCCGAGGAGGGGGTTATGGTAGACTCTATGAAAATTGAGGTCGTGTAGAATTGGGAACGACCTAAGAATGCTTTTGAGATTCGTAGCTTTTTGGGTCTTGGCGGGTATTATAGGCAGTTTGTGAAAGACTTTTCTACCCTAGCATCACCATTAAGTAGGCTAACTAGAAAAGGAGTAAAATTTGTTTGGAGTGAGTCTTGTGAAAAATCCTTCTTATAATTAAAAGCTAGATTGACCTCTGTGCCAACTTTAATCATTCTAGAGAGAGGGTTGGGTTACACTGTATATTGCGATACTTCTAGGGAAGGTTTGGGATGTGTTCTGATCCAAGAAGGTAAGGTTGTGGCATATGATTCACGTCAGCTAAAGAGTCATGAGAGAAACTACCCAACTCACGATCTTGAGTTAGCTACAGTAATTTTTGTTCTAAAACTTTGGAGGCACTATCTCTATAGGGAAAAATTTGATATGTTCTCAGATCATAAAAGTCTCAAGCACCTATTTTCTTGAAAAGATTTGAACCTACATCAAAGAATATGGATGAAGTTCATGGAAGATTATGATTTTGAATTGCATTACCATCTGGAGAAGGCCAATGTGGTGGTCGACGCCTTGAGTAGAAAGTTTGTGAGCACCATTGCAAGTCTTGCCATGAGAGAGTAGGAGATGTAGGTGATGTAGGTGAGTTTGACTTGCATCTTGGTGAGTCTCTTAAGCAAGCCACTTTGTTTTTAGTTCTTGCACAACCTACACTTGTCACACGAGTTATAAAAGCACAACAGGGCGATTAGAGAGAAAATCTTGCAAGGGAAGGAGAAAAAAGGGTTAAGAGTTCATTTTGACTTGAGTATCCCGTATATAGACCGCCTTTTTGTACCAGAATCTTGTAGAGATGAAGTACTCTGGGAATTTTATCACTCACGCCTTAAGTACATCCGGGAGGCACAAAAATGTATCGTGATCTTAGCCGTCAATTTTGGTGGAGAGGTTTGAAGCAAAATGTAGCCTTGTTTGTGTCCAAATGCTTAACTTGCCAGCAAGTCAAAGCGGAGCACCGAAAGCCAGCCAGGTTATTACAACCCTTGCCTATAGCTGAATGGAAATGGGAGCACATCACTATGGACTTTGTTTTGGGTCTTCCTAGAACATAGAGGGGTAATGATGCGGTTTGGGTTGTTGTGGATTGACTGACTAAGTTGGCCCATTTTCTCACTATGTGTATGGGCAATTTGGTTGATTACCTAGCTAAACTTTATGTTAGGGAGATTGTTTGGCTTCATGGGGTTTTGGTGAGCATTGTCTCAGATAGAGATCCTCGTTTTATCGCATGATTGTGGCAGAGTTTACAAAATGTCATGGGCACTCAGTTGACTTTTAGTACCACCTACCACCCTTAAACCGATGGGCAGTCCAAGCACACTATTCAAATTTTGAAAGATATGTTGAGGGCTTGCATATTAGACTTCAAAGGTTCTTGGGAGAGGCACTTGCCTCTAGCGGAGTTTGCCTACAATAATAGCTTTCAAGCTAGCATTGGGATGGCGCCTTTTCAAGCCTTGTATGGGCATCCGTGTAGGTCATCGGTGTGTTGGACCGAGGTGGGGGATTCACCAATGTTTGGGCCAAAATTGATTCGTGAGACCACCAAGAAAGTAGCTCTCATTTAGAAGAGGTTAACTACGGCCCAAAGCCGATAGAAGAGTTATGTTGACCGAACAAGGGGACCTCTATCTTTTGAAGTGGGTGATCATGTGTTTTTAAAAATATCTCATAAAAAGGGTTTGATGAGATTTGGAGGAAGTGGGAAGTTGTCACCTAGCTTCATTGGTCCCTTTGATATCATCGAACGGGTGGGAGAAGTATCATATCGTCTTACCTTACCACTACAATTATCTGGGATACATGACGTGTTTCACATTTCTATGCTTTGCAAGTATGAACCTGACCCTTCCCACGTCTTAGATTGGATGACTCTAGAAGCGGATGAGAGCGTTCATATGAGGAAAGACCTGTGAAGATCCTAGACTCCCGAGAACAAGTTTTGAGAGGTAAGGTTATTTTCTTAGTGAAGGTATTGTGGCACCATCATAGAGTGGAAAAAGCTACTTGGGAACGAGAAGCCAGGGTCCAAGAGAAGTATCCAGATCTATTTAATAATGTGTGATCTTGTTAGATGGTCATGTTCATTACTAGGTACATCTTGAATTATGGAAAGGAGTAATGGAAAGTGTTAATTTCTTAAAGACTTTATCTTTGTGTAATAATGTGAATTTTGATTTGATTTGCTTTGCAATTGGTGATATTGTAATGATTGGAGTTACTATTAATGTAGTATTCATCTTCCTTGGGAATTGTTGGAGTTGTTTTGGCAAGAATTACAAAATTTCGGGGACGAAATTCTTTAAGGAGGGTAGGTTGTGACAGTTTGTTCTGGGTAACAACTCGAGCAGCAATTCAGTCGCTCGAGCATAGATGCGAAGCTCTCAGTATCTTGCTTGTTTACAGGTGAGACAGCTCGAGCGATGAAGTGGTCGCTTGAATGTAGAATCTAGGCTCCTAATATTTTCACTATAGCTTTGCAAAACTTCTGGAGCTTTTTGTTTACCACTTGAGCGATAGAAAGTTCACTCGAGTGGTTTGGTCGGCACAACATACTTAAAAGTCGATCAAACACTTTTCTCTCATTTTCCCAACCATTCTCTCTCTCTACCACCCATTTTCGAACCCTAACCCTAAAAACACTTGATTTCCTTAAGTTTACGAATGACTTACCTTAAATCCTTTAAGAAAAGTGAAGAGCAAGTTTGATTCAAGATTCTCACCGATTGGATCGTGTTTTTGTTAAATTTCTTATTGGGTCTTCAACTCCTAGCTACCATTTTGGAGGTAGGGATACTTTTACCTTGTTATATTCTTGATTTGAGATATATAATGGGTAATTTCTTAATTATAATAATGTATGAGATAGTTTTGTTAAATAAAAATGGGTTTGTTAAATTAATGGGAGCTTATGCCTAATGATTTTGAGAAAGATTGTAAATGTTTTCATGTGGATTTTGATATCGATGATGAATATTGACTTCCTATTGTAGACACCCCATTTTTGACTGCCCTCAAGACTTAGGTGTTTGGTTCAATACACTCGATGATGAAGTTGAATTGTGAATTCGCAGCGATTCGGATTCAATCAGGCGCTTGAAATAACCTCAAATCTTTAACATTTACCTTGAGCTGAGTTGGAACCAAAAAAATAGGGGAGGCCATCAAGGCCTAGCTGTGCATCATTGATGGCCAGCCATGGCTATGAATGGCTGGCCGGCCCTCGTTGGCAATAAACACTGTTCTAGGCGAGAGGCCGCCAGCTGTCCATCTTTGAAAATATTTATCACCTTTTGAGCTTGAATTCTATAAAAATGAAGCTCTTGGATTGTTTTAAGGGTCGAACAAAAATGTAGAAACCATAGATACACCTTGAGAGCTCTTGCCTTCTCTTTCTTCCATTGCAAGTCATCTTTGAGCTAACTTAGCTTGTTTATACCATCTCTATACTCCATATACAACCTTGTCTTACCACCCTAGAGCCTTGGTTGATCTTGGAGAAGCATAATTCAAGTTTGAGAGTGAGTTGAAACCAAGTTTGAATCATCAACAACAAGCTTAACCCTTGAAAGGTATAAACTTGTTTTCTTCTCTCTTACCTTCATTTCTTTCACTTGCTTCATAGTTCTTGCTGTTTTGAATTGTTTTGAGCTTATTTGAAGTGTTTGGGGTTGGGTTTGAAGAGTTACCAAAAGGGTAGACAGAGCTTGCTCTTTTTATACCTTTACTTGTAACTCAAACCTTCCATTTTCCAATCTTTTCCTTTGATATATACAATGATTTTCAGAGTTTTAGAAAGGCTAAAAATCATGTTTTGAAGCTTCAAAAGTAGAGGGGTTAGCCACCCCTCCTTATTCTTGCTTACTAGCCTGAATTCTCTTCTTTATTGTTTAGCATTTCAAGCTTTTTTCATGCATGTTCTACCTTTGTTTTCCATGTATTAAGGGTTATTTTGAGGTTGTCCAAGCCTTTTCAATTGGTTCATGCATTGTTTAGTACATTTGTGATCTCATAAGTTAGCATATATAACTTATTGCTTGTTATATAACTTTTTTTTACTCATTTCCATGTTTGAGAGTTTGAGTTTAATAATCAATCCATCATTCATCTCTTTCATACTTGAGAATGATTTCAACCAATTGAGGTTGTTTGAATCATGTAAGAAAAGTTCCCACTTAATGGCTTAATCTTTTCGAAGATTCATAACGAACGGTGTGGTCTTTCTCTCATGCTTTTGAAGAACCTTTTGTTTGAAATTACTTCTTGTTTAGAGGACTTTAACATCACCATGGACAAATGGACTAAAGAATGGAAAGGCCTAATAAAATTGGTTTAAAACTTGGATCAACACACATAAAGAAAATGGCTTAAATTGCTTCAACTTGGCTGGACGTTATGCCAAGTTACTTGTGTCAAGAGTCATCATATGTTAATTCATAGCATTTTGATGATTCTTGAAGCGTTGCGACCTTCCTTTTTGAGTTCATACTATGACAAGAGGGAGGGGTGGTCCTATTCTTTACATGTTATTAACTTTTGTCCAAAATTGAATCTGAGATCATCAAGCAATCATATTGCTCATTGATGGCTTTGGAATCAATTCCAACCTACTCTCAAGGATTTCCCATGACAGAGAAGGAAGGAAGGACAAACAGAGCTTGAGAATGCTTTATCTGCACTGATTTCACCTCAGAACACAAAAAACAGAGCTTTGCACCGAATTGATGCACGATTGATCATCTGTAGACCCGGTCAGCTGTCAGTGATGCACGGCCAGCCCTTGGTGTGGGGCTAGCAGTGCAATTTTATAGAAACAGAGACAGTGGATGAAGGTGAAACAGAGACAACCTGGGCTGACAAAGTAGCTTTCAAGCGATGTGCATGCAACCTTTATCCATCTTCCATTATGTTCTTATCAAATGCAATTAATTGTTTCATTAGTATTATTGTCATAGTTATGAATAAATTGTATTGTAATATTTAATTAGCCTAATTAGTTGTAGCTAATTAGTTGGTGTTGTAATATATAATTAGCTTAGCCTACTTAAATTCTTAATTAGTCAGCTTAGATAGTTAGTTAATTATTCATTTCAAGTGTTGTAATAATTAGTTAATTAGTTTAGCTATTTATTCAAGTTTTGTAATAATTAACTTAATTAGCTTAGCTTAGCTTGGTTAGCTAGTTTATGCATTCAAACTCTCCTTCATGAGAGCGTAATGTAATAATGTGTATGTCTTCGAACCCCAAGTCTTTCTCCTTTTTATTTACCCAGTTATAATGATAAATAGTGTAACGAACTAAGACAAAATTATAATCATAAGCTAACAAAATTACAACTAAACTTAATCGTCTCATGAACAAAATAAAGGAGAAACAATACAATCATTGCACAAAATTTTATTTAATTATTTAATTTTTCTATTTACAAAATTTTTGTTTAAAACCAGAAAAAATTTTATACACACCACAAGTAAAAGAACAAAATTTTTTATTTTTTTTAAAATAAAGACATGCGGAACAAAATAAAAAATAAAATAAAATAAAATTCAAAAGAAATGGTCTGTTAGAGCTAGATTCCAAGGCTTATTGTGATAAAGTTCCTCAGCGAAAATTATCAATTGCATCCTTACCATAATTCGTCTCAAACAAAATTACTTTTGCTTTACTCAGCTATTCCCAAAGTTAGGTTTTCTTAGATCTTTCACCATGGAGGCACTTATATCCTTTGAAATTACCACAACTTCTATGCAGGAGAAAAATGCCCCCTATCTTGAAGGAAACTTCACCTGCAAAAGGATTAGAAACTAACACAAATATACACAAAATTTTTATTATTTTTATTTTTGTTTTTATTTTGTTTCTCTGTTTTTATTTTTATTTTTATTTTTCCCCCCTCTATCGAAGCATGAGCAACGTTTTCGTTTTTTTTTCTTTAGCTTCTTCTCCTCCTCCTGGTTTTTCTCTCTGCCAAAACATCGAGCGTTGCGTCTAAATTCACAAATTCAACGACTGCGGCACTGATACATCTGACCTCGATCGTCACCCACTACCCTTTCATTTGTCTTATTATTCTTCTTCTTCTTTCTCTTCTTCCTCTTCCAAAAGTCGGCCTTGCAAAGGAAATGGTAGAGTGAGTATCTGCCAAAATTTTTCAAATTCTACCAAAATCCGTCAATCACAACTCAAATTTTTTTTCTCTTCTGACATGGCCTATACTCGATCTCTCATCCTCTTTCCTGATCTAAATGAAACTCCAGTGGAAGTATGTGATACTGACATCTTAGACCCTCATCAGAAATCCCTAGCCCCCACTTTTAACCTTGTAGTGCCATTAGACCAATTATTGACAGCCAAATCTAACATGGATGCTAATTCGCACACCCTAAATTTGTGTATAGGGGCCATGACTTCAGTGTCAAATGTGTCTCGTCAATTACAAAGTCAATCAAATGAAGTGTAGCGGCTGACTGCATAATTCGCCTTTTTTCAGCGTATGTATGAAGATGTTCAAAGGGAGAACAGTCAGCTAAAGAAACAGAATAAGGAACTAAAGAGAAGAACAACAATTATGGTCAACAACTTGATGCCTTGGTGTTTATAACGGTTCCGATTTAGACACGACCGATTTCTTGCTTTTGAACCCGAGAATCCTTGTCCTTAACTATTGTTCATTTCATTTGTATATTGTTGCTAGTTGAGTTTGATTAGGAGTTATGGCTGTGGATGAAACAAGTTTAGAGTTAGTTTTTCGAAAGAGTTGTTGCCCAAATTTTGCATGTTCACTCGAGCGGTCTTTCTTGTGCTCGAGCGATCTTTTATAGTCTGTAAAACTACTACAAGTGTGATATCTTCGCTTGAGTGGTCTTTCTTGCACTCAAGCAATCCTTTTGCTGGTCTGAACTTCTAGGAGGTGATCATTGTGTGCTCGAGCGGTGTTTTTAGTCGCTAGAGTAGTGACACTTATTGTGTCTGATGCTCGAGTGGTGTTTTAGTCACTCGAGCGGTCTATGTGTATATCAATCTGAGAAAAGGATATTTTGAGTCACTTTGTCATTCCTGTCTCTCTCTAAACTTTTCAAAAATCCTAAATCTTCTCTCTCTCTCTCTCTCTCTCTCTCTCTCTCTCTAGTTCTTGCATGCCAAACTTCAACTCTTGTTCTCCCTATCTTTTGCTTTGAGGTAGGGATTTCTTCAACCTTTAGTATAATTTTTGCCTTAGTTATTTGTCTATTGAAAAAGTCTAGTGATTTGGGGATTTTGGGGTTAAACCTAGGGCTTGGTTTTGAATGGAAAAAGAGGGGCCTTCAAATGGGTTCTTCAGAAAGGTTGTGGAAATGTGTTTATGATTGCGATATGTTAAAATGGTAGATTTCTTTACTTAAAATTGATTTTGTAAGTAAAGTGGGTGTTTTTTTAAAATTATGGATATTTGGTTTTGTGAAAGAAAATGAAAAATGATGTTGGACTTGGTAAGAATGAAACAATGTATATGTTGATGATGGTGGTGGAGTTGGATATGTAATATCACTCTTATTTTGAAAATGAAGAGATTATATCTCTTATTGGAAAATTATATGTTGTATAGAAATATCTATTTTGGGCTATCTGTGGAGGATAACTTTGATTGTTGTAGAAATTGCATGAGGATTAGGTGAATTAAAACTAGTCATTCATTCATCTTGCATTGAACATTGTTACATACTTAAACATTGAAAATGTTTTGTTTTGAGAAAAAAGGGTGAATACCTTGGTGAATTTGGTTATGAGATGTGGGTGTGGTTGTTATGTTAGCCTATGTGTCCTTCGTGAAAGTCTAGAAACCCGCACGATTAGGTGCCGATCCTTCTGGTTCGTACCGGTAAAATGGCTTTGGTAATGCTTGTATAGCCTACTAGCAGACACATATCTAGAGATTTCTAGTGTTTTGTATCCACTCCCCTATTTTCTTTTATAAAAGGATTATTTTCATGAATTGATTTATAGTCTGGCATTGCATAGCTTTGAGATGGAAATGAGAAATGCTTGACAAATGGTATGCATGTGCATTCACCTTATGACTTTGTTAATATTCATATATTGGGTTAAAGTATCTCTACTGGGCTTTCGCTCACCCTATGTGGAAAACAACTTTCAGGTGCTGATTATATGCCTCCACCATGGACATAACTTGGGAGGACTTGGAGCCATGGGCTTCCTTTTTGTTATTTGATGTAATTATTTTTGTACAAGCTTTGAGCTTTAATTGTATTGAGTTGAACTCATTTTGGTGTAACCAATCATTGCCTTGGAAAAATGTAGCCATTAGGGCATATAAGTACTTGGATTTTACTTTTCTTTTAATTCATGTATCCATGTCATATGCTATAGATTCTAGATCTAGGATTTATGAATCTATACTGCATATGTCATTTTTTGTATCATCAAGTTCATAAATGGAATATAAAATATGATGTTATTGTTCAATTGTAAGGAATGTTATGTGATGAGCTATTGTTATTATTTTGGAGCGTTACTACTTGGTATTAGAGCTACTAGGTTTGAATACTTGGGATCGTGGGATGTGGTTTTTACCACAATGGGTTATCTCGCTAGATGATATTAGAAGAGACCTGGTATGCTACGTGATAACATGCCTATGTGACTAAATGAGTATGGGATTTAATTTCTAAGATATTGATTGGGTCTACGAGTTTTTATAAGTTCTATTAGAAGAGTATTTGATCACTGCTATTTCTAACTGGAACTCTGGTAATGTCGCATGACGACCATTATCGAGAAAGGAAGTTCGTTTATATTTATATGATGAGGTGCTTATATGAAGTGAATGAATTGTTGTCCACTGTGCTAAGACGTGAGTGAATTAGCTTCAGCACATTTGTAAATGTGCTAATTTGTTGTGTTATCTTTATAAAAATGTCATGACGTGGACGTGGTGGTGGTAGGCGTGGTAAGCCTAGGCGACAGGAGGTGCCATTACCAAATGATTTCCGGCGTAAGAGGAGAGAGTTGGTGTAGATGTCTTTTTGCGCTCCTCGGAAAGGTTATGTCTCCTTGGGTACAATAGCCTTACAGTTCGAACTCCCGTAGTTCTGAATCTACTTTCACAAGTGCAATGCGAAACAGAAAAATGAATAAGAGTCCAAATCTTAGAAAATCTATCACTACAACAAAATGCATTTTTGGCGACCAAATTTGGCAACTAAAAAAAATTTAGTCGCCAAAACTTGTGGAATTGGCGATCAAAATTTTTTTTAGTCGGCAAAAGTACAACATTTAGCTACTAATTTTTTTTAGTCGGGAATATTGATTATTGGCGACCAAAAAAAAATTTAGTCGCTAAAAATGGCCCAATTGGCGACTTAAAAATGTTTTAGTCGCTATATATATGGTTTTGGTTACTAAATTTTTTAGTCGGCGAATGAAAAACAAAAAATTACGTTCTGACTTTTGGTGACCAAAAGTTTGGTCGCCAAAAATTTATTTTTAGCGTCTAAAAAATTTTTTAGTCGCTGTATAGCTAGTTTTGGCTGCTAAATTTTTTTTGTCGCCGAATAAAAAATAAAAATTTACTTTTTATCTTTGGTGACCAAAAATTTGGTCGCCAAAAATTTATTTTTAGCGACTAAAAAATATTTTAGTCGCTAAAGAATTAAAATGTTTGGAGGGTAAATTTCAAATTTTGAAGGGATTTATAAAATTAATTAGCGACCAAAATGTTTAGTCGCCAAATTACTACTTTTAGTGATTAAAATAATATTAAGTCGCCGTTAATTAAGGTTTTGGCTACTAAAAAAAATTTAGTCGGCATTGATCAAACTTTGTCCTTAATTAGACTACTCTGTTAGTCCTCTCCCATTTCACTCTTTCATCATCCCTCTTCTCTCTCTCTCTCTCTCTCTCTCTCTCTCTCTCTCTCACTCCATTGCAGGTGACCCTTCTACCAGCCACCGTCCACCACTGTCGCACACGAGCACCCACCTCCTCACTGGCAATGGTACGACCCACCTCCCCACCAGTGATGGTACCACCCATCTCCCCACCAACGACGGACAATAGTAGCTACTTTGATTTGTATCTCCTCCAACGCACACCAGGTATTTCCAGCCTCTTCCACTCTCTCTCTCTCTCTCTCTCTCTATATATATATATATATCTTCACCCAATTTCTAGGGTTTTATAACAAAGGAATTGTTTTTTTTGTTTTGTTTTTTTTGGTTATAAATCAGAGGGTTGGAGCTTCTCTTCTATCTATTTCTCGCATGAGTAGCATTTTTTCTCTCTATTTCTCTCTCGCAGCAACTATTAGAGCACACCCTAGTGTTTCCCTTTCTTCTTCCCCTTCCTCACTCGATCTCTCTCAACCATTAGAGCACACCCTGTTAAATCCAATTCATTCTTCTATTATCCTACATAATGATTCTTAATCGTACTTCCATTCAATTCTAATTTTCTTTTAATTAATTAGTTTATGTGTGATGATGCTGTTATTGTTGTTGTTGGTAGTTTATTTTTTGTTGTTGTTTGGGCTATGCTTTTTATTGTTGTTGTTTTCCACCCTCTTGCTCACCATGTGTTTGACAAAATGTTGAAACGAAATTGGTGAAGTTGAATTGACAATTTGTTTTCCTTTTTATAATTGTAATTGAAATTGAATGTTGTCGAAAGTGAAATTTCAAAGTCATTGAACCTTCCTTGTATTCTTCTGGGCTGACCCACTAGTTGACTTGGAAATGAAGACCATAAACAAGAGTATGCTTGATGAGTTGATAAAGCCTCATTTGAATTCATTAGTAACCCCTTACATAATCAGACACACACACATATAGATATACGTATTTAATTCTTGTTGAACTGTATTGTTTATGTGAATCAGATACTGATGTTTATATTTGGATTCAATCTCTTTTTGTCAATAAAGTCCATTACTGTTTAAAAATTTGCATAATTTTATTTTTATTAAATTCTGAGAATTTAACTGAACACAATTCCTGGTTCTAAAGGAAAAGTTTCTTGTCAATTTTAATGGTTTTAAGTAGATATTTGAAATTAATTCAACTGATATTCATTAAGAATAGATTTGAATAAATTCAAGTGTCAGTAGGATATAATTTGGATTTCATATTTATGGTTAATTCAGAACTCAATTTACATTTTCTCTCCTTACTCTTTCTCACCTTAGTGTCTATTCTTTTTTCCATGAGTAACTTCTAATAATAAATGTGAAGGGAAAAAGGCTGTCATAAACAGAGCAAGGCAATATATATAACAAACATAAGATGAAAATTTTCTTGTATGTGTCTTGTGTGTGTGTTAAAGCAAACTTGTTGGCTTGTCCTGTGTAGAAATTGAAAAGACACATCAAAAGAAAGTATAATTGTTAGTTACAGTTTGTGAACAATAGAAATTTGAAGAACAACAAGAATAATGATCTCTTTTCTAAATCTTCTTGTTCTCTGCATGATTCGTATGCTTTTGATGATCTTCTTTGTCAAGGTGCATTCCTTTTTCCTTTTTGGGTAGCAAAGTGGTATATCTTCATTAAAGTGGAGTGTTCCCATTTCCCAAACCAGAACTACAACTGAGTGAGTGATGTTCTTCAAATTTTATTTGTTGTCCACAATTTGTGTAGACCAAAATTAATTTAAATTGCCAGATTGTTTGCTCTTATTTGTTAGTCATAAAGTTTCTTGTCATAGCAATATTGAATAAGTGGAAGACTGGTGTCACACTTTTTATTTTATTTTATTTTATGATCATTGTGGCTATTTAAAGGGGTCTTCTATTTATTTTCTTTCTTTATTTTTATTTTTTATTTTTTCATTTTCCCTCTTTTGTGCTGTTGCGGATCTTTTTCTTCCATATGAAGAAGGACCAATTTAACTTTTCTATATTGAAGGAGATATGTCATGTTAAGATAGACATGAACTTTTCTATAGATGTGTATAGACATTAAAAAACTGGAAAGCTATAGCAATTTGTTGTTTACCAATATCTGTTGATTCTTGTCATGCATGTGCTACATGAAGTTTCTTTAATTTCTAGAACATATTTTTTATATTTATTATTTGTTTGGCCTTTTTTTTTTTTTTTTTTTCTTTTTGGCGAAATAAGGGATCTTAGGTCCACTGTATAGAAGTTCCTGTAAATTATGGTTACTTTTTTGTTTTGTGGTGTACTTGTGTTGTTTTATGGTGTACTTTTTGATTAAATTGCAAATTATGAATGGACCTTGTTAGTGTTTAGAACATTGATGATGCTGCTGCATGTATAAATAGCAAGTTCTCTTTTTTATTTTTGGGTAGGTAAAATAGCAAGTTCTCATGATTAAGTTTATTATTGAATCATCTGGATAGTTGTATTGGTTTCTCACATCTATTTTCAGTTTTATGAAAGTTAATAATGTGTAAAATGCCTCAAAATTGGTACTATTTTATTGTTCTATTTCTATTATAAACTTACTTGCCCTAGTGTTGGAAAGTTTCGAATTAGTTTTGTTTTTTTTTATGGATTATAGGATCCTATTATTTTGTTCTTAAAGAACATGATTCCCCCTACATTTTTGGCCCTATTGAGAAGTAGTGGTGGTCCTATGCGCGAAGGCCACGACAGCGCATGCTGCTGGCCAAGCCAGTGGCACTGGCGTGCTGCTGGCCAAGGCCTTGGCATGGCATGCTGGCCGGAGCCGTGGCATGGCATGCTGGCCGAGGCCGTGGCAAGGCAAGCCGGCCTATGTCGTGGCATGGCATGCTCGCCCAGCCCACGACATGCCATGTTGCTGGCCAAGGCCTTGGCATGGCATGCGTGGCAAAGGCCATGGCATGCTGGGCAACGCCTTGGGATGGCCTACCGGCCGAGGCCGTGGCAGGGCATGCCGGCCAAGGCCGTGGCAGGGCATGCCGGCCAAGGCGGTGCCACGGCATGCTGGCCAAGGACGTGCCGGGGCTAAGGCCGCGGCATGGCATGCCGGCCGTGGCATGCAGGGCAACGCCGTGGCTCTATATGCCAGCCTTGGCATGTTGGGCATCGCCGCAGCAAGGCATGCTGGCCAACGCTGTGGCACGGCGTGCTGGACAAGGCGGTGCGATGGCATGGCATGTTGACCAAGACGGTGCCATGGCATGCTCGGCAACGCCGTGGCAAGGCATGCTGGCCGAGGCCGTGGCATGGCATGCTGGGCAATGCCGTGGCTTGCCATGCCGCCAAAGCGGTGGCATGCTGGGCAACGCAGTGGCATGGCATGCTAGCCGTGGCGGTGGCATGACATGCTGGCCAAGGCAGTGGCATGGCATGTTGGCCAAGGCTAAGGCATGGCACGCTGGGCAATGTTATGGCATGGCACGCTGGGCAAGGCGGCCGCAAGGCATGCGGGCCGAGGACGTGGCATGGCGTGCCCGCCTTGGCATGTTGGGCAACGTCGTGGCTTGGGATGCCGGCCACGACCGTGGCATGGCATTCCGACCTTGGCATGCTGGGCAACGTTATGGCAAGGCATGCTGGCCAAGGCTAACGCATGGCAGGTTGGCCAAGGTAGTGGCATCGCATGTTAGCCGTGGTGGTGGCATGACATGCTGGTCGTGGCAGTGGCATGGCATGTTGCCCAAGGCTAGGGCATGGCACGCTGGCCAAGGCAGCCGCAAGGCATGCGGGCCGAGGCTATGGCATGGCGTGCCCGCCTTGGCATGCTGGGCAATGCCGTGGCTTGGCATGTCGGCCACGGTCGTGGCATGACATTCTGGCCTTGGCATGCCGGGCAACGTTGTGGTAAGGCATGTTGGCCAAGGCTAAGGCATGGCAGGCTGGCCAAGGCAGTGGCATCGCATGCTGGCCGTGGCGGTGGCATGACATGCTGGTCGTGGCGGTGGCATGACATGCTGGTCGTGGCGGTGGCATGGCATGTTGGCCAAGGCTTGGGCATGGCACGCTGGGCAATGCGATGGCATGGCATGCTGGGCAATGCCGTGGCAAGGCATGTGGGCCGACGCCGTGGCAAGGCATGCTGGGCAACCCCGTGGCAAGGCATGCTGGCCGAGGCCGTGGCATGGCATGCTGGCCGAGGTCGTGGCATGGCATTCCGGCCTTGGCATGCCGGGCAACGCTGTGGCATGGCATGCGGGTCGAGGCCGTGGCATGGAATGTTGGCCAAGGCTAAGGCATGGGACGCTGGGCAACGCCGTGGCAAGGCACGCGGGTCGGGGTCTTGGCATGGCATGTGGGCCGGGGCCGTGGCATGGCATTCCGGCCTTGGTATGTTGGGCAACGCTGTAGCATGCCATGCGGGCCGAGGCCGTGGCATGGCATGTTGGGCAAGGCTAAGGCATGGCACGCTGGGCAACGCTGTTGCTTGGCATGCGGGCCGATGCTGTGGCAAGGCATGCGGGCCGACGCCGTGGCATGACATGCAGGGCAACCTCGTGGCAAGGCATGCGGGCCACCGCCGTGGCATGGCATGCTGGTGGAGGTCGTGGCATGGCATTCCGGCCTTGGCATGCTGGCAACGCTGTGGCATGGCCATGCGGGCCGTAGCCGTGGCATGGCATGTTGGCCAAGGCTAAGACATGTCACGCTGGGCAACGCCGTGGCAAGGCATGCGGCTCGGGGCCGTGGCATGGCATGCGGGCCAGGGCCGGGGCATGGCATGCGGGCCGAGGCCGTGGCATGGCATGTTGGCCAAACCTAAGGCATGGCACGCTGGGCAACGCTGTGCCATGGCATGCTAGGCCACGCCGTGGCAGGGCATGCGGGCCGGGGCCGTGGCATGGCGCACTGGGCAACGCTGTGGCATGCTGGCCGAGGCCGTGTCATGGCATGCGGGCTGAGGCCTTGCATGGCATTTCGGCCCAAGGCATGTAGGGCAACGCTGTGCGATGGCAGGCGGGCCGAGGTCGCGGCATGGGACGTTGGGCAATACTATGGAATGGCATGCGGGCCGAGGCCGTGGCATGGCATGTTGTGCAATGCTGTGGCACGACATGCTTAGCAACGCCGTGGCAAGGCATGCGGGCCGAGGCCGTGCCGTGGCATTTCGACCTTGGCATGCTGGGCAACACCGTAGCATGCCATGTGGGCCGAGGCCATGGCATGGCACGTTGGCCAAGGCTAAGGCATGGCACGTTGGCCAAGGCTAAGGCATGGCACGTTGGGCAACGCTGTGGCACGGTATGCTGGGCCATGCCGTGGCAAGGCATGCAGGCCGAGGCCATGGCATGGCATGTGGGTCAAGGCCGTGGCATGGCATGCGGGCCGAGGCCTTGCATGGCATTTCGGCCTTGGCATGCAGGGCAACGCTGTGCGATGGCATGCGGGCCGAGGCCGTGGCATGGCACGTTAGGCGGCATGCGGGCTGAGGCCGTGGCACGGCACGCTGTGCAACGCTGTGGCATGGCATGCTTAGCAACGTCGTGGCAAGGCATGCGGGTCGAGGCTGTGGCATGGCATGTTAGACTTGGCATGCTGGGCAATGCTGTGGCGTGGCATGCTGGGCAACGCCGTGGCAAGGCATGCGGGCCGGGGCCGTGGCATGGCATGTGGGCCGAGGCTGTGGCATGGCATTTTGGCCTTGGCATGCTGGGCAACGCTGTGGCATGGCATGCGGGCCGAGGCCGTGGCATGGCATGTTGGCCAAGGCTATGGCATGGCACGCTGGGCAATGCTGTGGCATGGCATGCAAGGAAACGACGTGGCAAGGCATGCGGGCCAAGGCCGGGGCATGGCATGCGGGTCGAGGCCATGCCGTGGCATGGGGACCGAGTTCGTGCCGTGGCATTCCGACCTTGGCATGCTGGGCAACACCGTAGCATGCCATGTGGGCCGAGGCCGTGGCAAGGCACGCCGGGCAACGCGATGGCATGGCATGCTGGGCAACGCCGTGGCATGGGATGCGGGGCGAGGCCGTGGCATGGCATGCAGGGCGAGGCCGTGGCATGGCATTCCGGCCTTGGCGTGCAGGCCAACGCTATGGCATGGCATGCGGGCTGAGGATGTGGCATTATGGCTAAGGCATGGCACGCCGGGCAACGCAGTGTCAAGGCATGCTGGTCGGGGCCGTGGCATGGAATTCTGTACTTGGCATGCTGGGCAACGCTGTGGCATGTCATGCTGGCCGAGGCCGTGGCATGGCATGTTTGCCAAGGCTAAGGCATGGCACGCTGGGCAACGCTGTGGCATGGCATGCTGGGTAACGCTGTGGCAAGGCATGCGGGCCAGGGCCGTGGCATGGCATGCGGGCCGATGCCGTGGCATGGCATGTTGGCCAAGGCTATGGCATGGCACACTGGGCAACGCAGTGGCATGGCATGCTGGGCAACGCCGTGGCAAGGCATGAGGGCCGAGGCCAGGGCATGGCATGCTGGTCGAGGCCATGCCATGGCGTGCGGGCTGAGACCGTGCCATGGCATTCGGACCTTGGCATGGCATGTTGGCCAAGGCTAAGGCATGGCACGCTGGGCAACGCTGTGGCATGGCATGCTGGGGCACGCCGTGGCAAGGCATGCGGG
>NW_021027433.1:1045010-1052510 GCF_004153795.1 Camellia sinensis
TCGCAAGGCACCTTCCACTGGGGAAGCACAGACAACTAGCTTGTAGTCGAGTCAAAGACAACCTAAAGGCAATTACCTGAGGGACATGGAGGAATGCACTAGTGGAGTTCGCTGCACAGGCAGGGATCCATCCAACTCGTTCGCACGTCAAAGCCAACCAAATGGAAATTTAACCGAGGGACATGCATTTCGCAAGGCAACTTGTACAATTACCCAAGGGACATGGCATGCTTGCCAAGGCCATGTCATGATATGCAGTTGGCCAAGGCCAGGGCATGCCATGCTGCTGGACAAGGCCGTGGTAAGGCATGCTGATGGCCAAGGCCGTGGCATGGCATGCCATGCTGCTGGACAAGGCCGTGGCAAGGCATGCTGCTGGCCAAGGCGTTGGCATGGCATGATGCTGCCCAAGGCCGAGGCATTGGCATGGCATGCTGCTGGCCAAGGCTTTGGCCTGCCCTACTGCTTGCAAAGGTTTTGGCATGGCATGTTGCTGGCCAAGGCCGTCGCATGGCATGGCATGCTGCTGGCCAAGGCCATCACATGGCCTGCTGCTAGCCAAGGCCATGGCATGACATGTTTGCCAAGGTCGGGCATGGCATGGTGCTGGCCAAGGCTTTGGCATGGCATGGTGCTGGCCAAGGCCGTGGCATGGCATGGTGCTGGCCAAGGACTAGGCATGGCATGCTGCTGGCCAAGGCCATGGCATGACATGCATGCCAAGGCTGGGGCATGGCATGCTGTTGGCCAAGGCTGGGGTATGGCATGCTGCTGGCCAAGGACTAGGCATGGCATGCTACTGGCCAAGGCCGTGGCATGACATACTTGCCAAGGCTGGGGCATGGCATGTTGCTGGCCAAGGCTGGGGCATGGCATGCTGCTGGCCAAGGACTAGGCATGGCATGCTGTGGGCCAAGGCCGTGGCATGACATGCTTGCCAAGGCTGGGGCATGGCATGCTGCTGGCCAAGGCTGGGGCATGGCATGCTGTTGGCTAAGGCTTTGGCATGCCATATTGCTAGCCAAGGTTGTGGCCTGGCATGCTGGCCAAGGCCGACGTGCCAGCGCCACCACCGCGGGCCGCCACTCGACAGATCCCGTGCTTGGCTATTAGTTTCGATGCCACAAGCCAAGCGATGGCATGTGCCAAGCGCCCCCCTAGGAATAGGCGTGGCTTGTGGCCTGACCATGCTGGCCAAGCCTTAAGGATGGAGCCCCCCCTTATAGTAGCTTGTTAAGCCCTTTTTCATCTGGCAAGAGGAAACATCACCTATGCTCGAGCAGTCATAATGGGATTTTTTTAAAAAGTAACTTTTTTTTGCAAGAATTTTCAACATAAAAGTTAAAGGAAATAATTAAATACACCATAAAAAAAAAATTGAAAAAAAATATTTGGCCACCGGAATCTTTTATTTTAATTTATTTCAATTTTAATACTTAAAAAATAATAAAAATTACTAAAAATAGTCAAAAAATTCTAGAAAAATTCCAATAATTATAGGATGAGGCACTAGTAATTATAGTAATTTTTTTAATTATTTTTTTATTTTTTATTTATTTTATTTTAATTTTTATGAGTAAATAAATAATTAAAAAATGCGAATCACACCCCGAAGGACTAAGAAGCCCGACGAACGTGCAAAAACTCTTAGAGAAACCGAGCAAGCATCGAATAGCGCGAATGCAAATAACAAACGCAACAGGCAACTTCCGAGGGACATACTTTTCGCAACAAGCTTCCACTGGGAAAACACTGGCAACTCGTTCGCAAGTCAAAGGCAACCAAATGGTTATTATCCGAGGGACATGCATTTCACAGGGCAACTTGTATGTAAGTCAAAGCCAAACCTAATGGCAATTACCCGAGGGACAAGATTGCTTGCCAAGGCCGTGGCATGCGAAGTTCTTGGCCAAGGCCATGCCATGCCACGCTGCGGGACAAGGCCATGGCAAGACATGCGGCTGGCCAAGGCTATGGCTTGGCATGTTGCTGGCTTGGCTAAGGCTATGGCATGGCCAAGGCTGCGGCCTTGGCCTTGGCTGGGCTGTCTCGGCTGCTATTCTAAGTGCGACTGCAAATGACAAAGGCAGCAGGCAACTTCTGCGGGACATAATTTTTGCAACAAGCTTCCATGTTGCTGGCCATGGGCATGGCATGCCATGCCATTGGCCAAGGCCGTGGCATGGCAAGCAGCTGGCCTTGGCCTTGGCATGGCTTACTGTTGGCTTTGCTTGGGCATGGCATGCTGTTGGACTTGGCCCTGGCATGGCATGCTACTGGCCTTGGCCTCGGCATGGCATGCTATTTGTATTGGCTGGGCTGCCTTCGCCTCGGCATGGCATGCTGCGGGCCTTGGCCTTGGCATGCCATGTTGCTGGCTTTGGCTGGGCTGCCTCGGCCTTGGCATGGCATGCTGCTGGCCTTGGCCTTGGCATGCCATGCTGCTGGCTTTCGCTGGCCTGCCTTGGCCTTCGCATGGCATGCTGTTGGCTTTGGCTTTTCTACCCTGGCCTTGGCATGGCTTGCTGCTGGCCTTGGCCTTGGCATGGCATGCTGCTGGCCTTGGCTGGGATGCCTTGGCCTTAGCATGGCATGCTGCTGGCTTTGGCCTTGGCATGGCAGGCGGTTGGCTATAGCTGGGCTACCTTGGCCTTGGCATGGCATGCTGCTGGCTTTGGCTGGGCTGCCTAGGCCTTGGCATGGCATGCGGCGGGCCCTGGCCTTGGCATGGCATGCTATTGGCTTTGGCTGCGCTGCGTTGGCCGTGGCATAGCTTGCTGCTGGCCTTAGCCTTGGCATGGCATGCTGCTGGCTTTGGCTGGCCTGCCTTGGACTTCGCATGGCATGCCGCTGGCTTTGGCTTTTCTTCCCTGGCCTTGGCATGGCTTGCTGCTGGCCTTGGCCTTGGCTTGGCGTGCTGCTGGCCTTGGCCTTGGCATGGCGTGCTGTTGGCTTTGGCTGGGCTGCCTTGGCCTTGGCCTTGGCATGTCATGCTGCTGGCTTTGGCTGAACTGCCTTGGCCACGGCATGGCATGCTGCTGGCCTCGGCCTTGGCATGGCATGTCGCTAGCTTTGGCTGGGCTTCCTTGGCCTTGGCATGGCATGCTGCTGGCTTTGGCTGGGCTGCCTTGGCCTTGGCCGGGCATTCTGCTGTCCTTGGCCTTGGCATGGCATGCTGCTGGCTTTGGCCTTTGCATGGCATGCTGCTTGCCTTGGCCTTGGAATGGCATGCTGCTGGCTATGGCTGGGCTGCCTTGGCCTTAGCCTAGCATGCTGCTAGCCTTGGCCTTGGCATGGCATGCTGCTGGCTTTGGCTGTGCTGCCGTGGCCGTGGCATGGCATGTTCCTGGCCTTAGCCTTGGCACGACATGCTGTTGGCTTTGCCCACGCTGCCTTGGCCTTGGCATGGCTTGCTGCTGGCTTTTGTAGGGCTTCCTTGGCAGTTGCATGGCATGCTGCTGTCCTCGGCCTTGGCATGGCATGCTGTTGGCTTTGGCTGGGCTGCCTTGGCCTTGGCATGGCATGCTGCTGGCCTTGGCCTTGGCATGCCATGCTGCTGGCTTTCGCTGGCCTGCCTTGGCCTTCGCATGGCATGCTGCTGGCTTTGGCTTTTCTACCCTGGCCTTGGCATGGCTTGCTGCTGGCCTTGGCCTTGGCATGGCATGCTGCTGACTTTGGCTAGGCTGCCTTGGCCTTGGCCTTGCATGCTGTTGGGCTTGGCCTTAGCATGGCATGCTGCTGGCTTTGGCTGCGCTGCCTTGGCCGTGGCATGCCATGCTGCTGCCCTTGGCCTTGGCATGGCATGCTGCTGGCTTTGGGTGGGCTGCCCTGGCCATGGCATGGCATGGCATGCTGCTGGCCTTGGCCTTGGCATGGCATGCTGCTGGCTTTGGCTGGGCTGCCTTGGCCTTGGGATGGCATGCTGCTGGCCTTGGCCTTGGCATGGCATGGCATGGCATGGCAAGCAGCCTTGGCTGCGGTTCTTATCGTTAGACGTGCATTGCGTGCGAAGGCATGCGCGACCATGCGCGCAACACGCGCAGCGCGGTCAAAAGACCGCGCGCATGGTATGCTCACACATACCACGCTGCCCACACCGCGGGCATGCTGGGCCAGGCCGCGCGCATGCCACGCCGTGCTGCCCAGTCCGGGAACATGCCTGGCCGCCTACGCCGCGTGCATGCCACGTTGTGCAACGCTGTGGCATGGCATGCTTAGAAGCGCCGTGGCAAGGCATGCGGGCCGAGGCCGTGGCATTGCATTCCGGACTTGGCATGCTGGGCTACACTGTGGCATGTCATGCGGGCTGAGGCCGTGGCGTGCCATGTTGGCCAAGGCTAAGGCATGGCACGCTGGGCAACGCTGTGGCATGGCATGCTGGGCAACGCTGTGGCAAGGCATGCGGGCCGAGGCCGTGGCATAGCATGGTCTTTGGTCTTTTTCATCCGCTTGTGGCATGGCTTGCTGCTGGCCTTGGCCTTGGCATGGCATGCTGCTGACTTTGGCTAGGCTGCCTTGGCCTTGGCCTTACATGCTGTTGGGCTTGGCCTTAGCATGGCATGCTGCTGGCTTTGGCTACGCTGCCTTGGCCGTGGCATGCCATGCTGCTGGCCTTGGCCTTGGCATGGCATGCTGTTGGCTTTGGGTGGGCTGCCCTGGCCATGGCATGGCATGGCATGCTGCTGGCCTTGGCCTTGGCATGGCATGCTGCTGGCTTTGGCTGGGCTGCCTTGGCCTTGGGATGGCATGCTGCTGGCCTTGGCCTTGGCATGGCATGGCATGGCAAGCAGCCTTGGCTGCGGTTCTTATCGTTAGACGTGCATTGCGTGCGAAGGCATGCGCGACCATGCGCGCAACACGCGCAGCGCGGTCAAAAGACCGCGCGCATGGTATGCTCACACATACCACGCTGCCCACACCGCGGGCATGCTGGGCCAGGCCGCGCGCATGCCACGCCGTGCTGCCCAGTCCGGGAACATGCCTGGCCGCCTACGCCGCGTGCATGCCACGTTGTGCAACGCTGTGGCATGGCATGCTTAGAAGCGCCGTGGCAAGGCATGCGGGCCGAGGCCGTGGCATTGCATTCCGGACTTGGCATGCTGGGCTACACTGTGGCATGTCATGCGGGCTGAGGCCGTGGCGTGCCATGTTGGCCAAGGCTAAGGCATGGCACGCTGGGCAACGCTGTGGCATGGCATGCTGGGCAACGCTGTGGCAAGGCATGCGGGCCGAGGCCGTGGCATGGCATTCCGGCCCAGGCCTTGCATGGCATTTCGGCCTTGGCATGCAGGGCAATGTTGTGCGATGGCATGCGGGCCAAGGCCGTGGCATGGCACGTTGGGCAACGCTGTGGCATGGCATGCGGGCTGAGGCCGTGGCATGGCACACTGTGCAACGCTGTGGCATGGCATGCTTAGCAACGCCATGGCAAGGCATGTGGGCCGAGGCTGTGGCATGGCATGTTGGACTTGGCATGCTGGGCAACGCTGTGGCATGGCATGCTGGGCAACACTGTGGCAAGGCATGCGGGTCGGGGCCGTGGCATGGCATGCGGGCCGAGGCCGTGGCATGGCATTCCGGCCTTGGCATGCTGGGCAACGCTGTGGCATGGCATACGGGCCGAGGCCGTGGCATGGCATGTTGGCTAAGGCTATGGCATGGCATGCTAGGCAACGCTGTGGCATGCCATGCTGGGCAATGCTGTGGCAAGGCACGGGCCGAGGCCGGGGCATGGCATGCAGTCCGAGGCCATGCTGTGGCATTCCGAGCTTGGCATGTTGGGCAACACCGTAGCATGCCATGTGGGCCGAGGCCGTGGCATGGTACGTTGGCCAAGGCTAAGGCATGGCACGCTGGGCAACGCTGTGGCATGGCATGCTGGGCCACGCCATGGCAAGGCATGCGGGCCGAGGCCGTGGCATGGCATGCGGGCCGTGGCCTTGCATGGCATTTCGGCCTCGGCATCCAGGGCAACGTTGTGCGATGGCATGCGGGCCGAGGCCGTGGCATGGCACGTTGGTCAACACTGTGGCATGGCATGCGGGCCGAGGTCGTGGCATGGCACGCTGTGCAACGCTGTGGCATGGCACGCTGTGCAACGCTGTGGCATGGCATGCTTACCATCGCCGTGGCAAGGCATGCGGGCCGAGGCCGTGGCATGGCATGTTGGACTTGGCATGCTGGGCAACGCTGTGGCGTGGCATGCTGGGCAATGCCGTGGCAAGGCATGCGAGCCGGGGCTGTGGCATGCCATGCGGGCCGAGGCCGTGGCATGGCATTCCGGCCTTGGCATGCTGCGCAACGCTGTGGCAAGGTATGCGGGCCGAGGCCATGGCATGGTATGGCATGTTGGCCAAGGCTATGGCATGGCACGCTGGGCAACGCCGTGGCAAGGCATGCGGGCCGAGGCTGGGGCATGCCATGTTGGCCGAGGCCGTGCCGTGGCATTCCGACCTTGGCATGTTGGGCAACACCATAGCATGCCATGTGGGCCGAGGCTGTGGCATGGCACGTTGGCCAAGGCTAAGGCATGGCACGCTGGGCAACACTGTGGCATGGCATGCTGGGCCACACTGTGGCTAGGCATGCGGGTCGAGGCCGTGGCATGGCATACGAGTCGAGGCCTTGCATGGCATTTTGGCCTTGGCATGTAGGGCAACGCTGTACGATGGCATACGGGCCGAGGCCGTGGCATGGCACGTTGGGCAATGTTGTGGCATGGCATACGGGCCGAGGCCGTGGCATGGCACGCTGTACAACATTGTGGCATGGCATGCTTAGCAACGCCGTGGCAAGACATGCGGGCCGAGGCCGTGGCATGGCATGTTGGACTTGGCATGCTGGGTAACGCTGTGGCGTGGCATGTTGGGCAACGCCGTGGCAAGGCATGCGGGCCGGGGCTGTGGCATGGCATGCGGGCCGAGGCCGTGGCATGGCATGTTGGCCAAGGCTATGGCATGGCACGTTGGGCAATGCTGTGGCATGGCATGCTGGGCAACGCCATGGCAAGGCATGCAGGCCGAGGCCGGGGCATGGCATGCTGACCTTGGCATGTTGGGCAACACCGTAGCGTGCCATGTGGGCCTGTGGCATGGCATGCTGGGCAACGCCATGGCAAGGCATGCAGGCCGAGGCCGGGGCATGGCATGCTGGCCGAGGACGTGCCGTGGCATGCGGGCCGAGGCCCTGCCGAGGCATTCTGACCTTGGCATGTTGGGCAACACCGTAGCGTGCCATGTGGGCCGAGGCCGTACATGGCACGTTGGCCAAGGCTAAGGCATGGTGACCTTGGCATGTTGGGCAACACCGTAGCGTGCCATGTGGGCCGAGGCCGTACATGGCACGTTGGCCAAGGCTAAGGCATGGCACTCTGGGCAACGCTGTGGCATGGTATGCTTGGCCACGCCGTGGCAATGCATGCGGGTCGAGGCCGTGCCATGGCATGCTGGCCAAGGCCGTGGCATGGCATGCGGGCCAACGCCGTGGCATGGCATGTTGGCC
>NW_021027433.1:1062510-1117510 GCF_004153795.1 Camellia sinensis
AGCTTGGCAAGCTGCTGGCTTTGGCTGGACTGCCTCGGCCTTGGCATGGCATGCTGCTGGCCTCGGCCTTGGCATGGCATGCAGCTGGCTTTGGCTAGGCTGCCTTGGCCGTGGCATGGCATGCCACTGTGCTTGGCCTTGGCATGGCATGCTGCTGGCTTTCGCTGGGCTGCCTTAGCCAAGGCATGGCATGATGCTGGCCTTCGCCTTGGCATGGCATGTTGCTGGCTTTGGCTCGGCTGCCTTGGCGTTGGCATGGCATGTTGCTGGCCTCGTCCTTGGCATGGCATGCTGCTGGCTTTGGCTAGGCTGCCTTGGCCTAGTGTCACAGCCTTAGATTTTCCTAAACCAAGCGTGTGGCCTTAGATGCCTATCAACCCTCTTGGTAGCACCTAAGTCAGCCTCACCCACTCAACCACACTCACTTGAACACAAAGTTTAGGTGGAAGAAATGCCTTCACTATACAAGTTGAATTTTCAAGTATAGTCGTGTACAAAGCTTTACAAGGCTCTAACACTCACACTTTCACTCACAAGTGTTTCACTCTTAGAGCTCTCTTGGATCTCCAGCATTTGATGCCTAACAAATGAGACCCCTCACCCTTACATAGCCATCCTTCTCCCTTATGGACGGCTAGGATCATTTTGATCCAAGGGCTACAAACTCTCATCTAGAACTCTCCATAGAACTATCTAGGACAACTACCCTATCTACTACATTCTAGAACTCTCCACACTAGTGTAGTACATGGTAGGCTTCTCCAAGATATTCTATTATGTTCCAGACCCATCCAGACTCCTCTGGACACTCCAAGGTTCTTCCACTTTCTGGAATCTTCCAGGCCACTCTAGACCCCTCCAACACGTTCTAGAGCCTTCCAGCATACTCTAGCCCGTTCTTGCTCCTTCCAGAACCTTCCAGCACATTTGGCCACTTCAAATGCTGCTCCTCGTGTCACAAAAATTCTCGGGGCGTGACACTAGGCATGGCATGCTGTTGGCTGTTGCTAGGAAGCCTTGGCCTTGGCATGGCAGGCTGCTGGCTTTGGCTGGGCTGCCTGGGCCTTGGCATTGCATGTTGCTGGCCTTGGCCTTGGCATGTCATTCTGCTGGCTTTGGCTGGGTAGCCTTGGCCTTGGCACGGCATGCTTCTGGCCTTGGCCTTGGCATGGCATGCTGTTGGCTTTGGCTGGGCGACCTTGGCCTTGGCATGGCATGCTGCTGGCCTTGGCCTTGCCATGGCTGGCTGCTGGCTTTGGCAAGGCTACCTTGGCCTCGGCATGGCATGCTGCTGGCTTTGGCCTTGGCGTGGCATGTTGTTGGCATTGGCTGGGTTGCCTTGGCCTTGGCATGGCATGCTGCTGGCTTTGGCTGGACTACGTTGACCTTGGCATGGCATTCTGCTGGCCTCGGCCTTGGCATGGCATGCTGCTGGCTTTGGCAGGGCTGCCTTGGCTGTGGCATGGCATGTTGCTGCCCTTAGCCTTGGCATGGCATGCTGCTGCCTGTGGCAAGGCAGCCTTAGCCTTGGCATGGCATGATGCTGGCCTTGGCCTTGGCATGGCACGCTGCTGGCTTTGGCTCTGCTGCCGTGGCCTAGGCGTGGCATGCTGCAGGGTGTGGCTGGGCAGCCTTAGCGTTGACATGGCATGCTTCTTGCCTTGGCGTTGGCATGGCATGCTGCAGGCTTTGGCTGGGTGGCCTTGGCCATGGCATGGCATGCAGCTGGCTTTGCCTGGGTTGCCTTGGCCGTGGCATAGCATGCTGCTAGCCTTGGCCTTGGCATGGCATGCTGTTGGCTTTTGCTGGGCTGCCTTAGCCATGGCATGGCATGCTGCTGCCCTTGGCGTTGGCATGGCATGCTGCTGGCTTTGGCATGGCTACCTTGGCCTTGGCATAGCATGCTTCTAGCCATGGCCTTGGCATGGCATGCTGCTGGCCTTTGCTTGGCTGCCTTGGCCTTGGCATGGCATGCTGCTGGCTTTGGCTGGGCTGCCTTGGCCTTGGCATGGCTTGCTGCTGGCCTTGGCCTTGGCATGGCATGCAGCTGGCTTTGGCTAGGTTGCCTTGGCCGTGGCATGGCATGCTGCTGCCCTTGGCCTTGGCATGGCATGCTGCTGGCTATGGCTGGGCTGCCTTGGCCTTGGCCTGGCATGCTTCTAGCCTTAACCTTGGCATGGCGTGCTGCTGGCTTTGGCTGGGCTGTCTTGGCCTGGGCATGGCATGCTGCTTGCGTTGGCCTTGGCATGGCAAGCTGCTGGCTTTGGCTGGGCTGTCATGGCCTTGGCATGGCATGTTGCTGGCCTTGGCCTTGGCCTTAGGCTTGGCATGGCATGCTGCTGGCTTTGGCTGGGCTGCCTTGGCCGTGGCATGGCATGCTGCTGCCCTTGGCCTTGGCATGGCATGCTGCTGGCTTTGGCTGGGCTGCCTTGGCCTTGGCATGGCATGCTGCTGCCCTTGGCCTTGGCATGGCATGCTGCTGCCCTTGGCCTTGGCATGGCATGCTGCTGGCTTTGGCTGGGCTGCCTTGGCCTTCGCATGGCATGCTTTTGGCCTTGGCCTTGGCATAGCATGCTACTGGCTTTTGCTTGGCTGCCTTGGCCTTGGCATGGCTTGCTGCTGGCATTGGCTGAACTGCCTTGGCCTTGGCAAGGATGCTGCTGGCCTTTACCTTGGCATGGAAAGCTACTGGCTTTGGCTGGGCTGCTTTGGCCTTGGCATGGCATGCTGTTGGCTTTGGCTAGACTGCCTTGGCCGTGGGATGGCATGCTGCCGGCCTTGGCCTTGGCATGGCATGCTGCTGGCTGTGGCTGGGCAGCCTTCGCTTTGGCATGGCATGCTATTGGCCTTGGCTTTGGCTGGGCTGCCGTGGCCTAGGCACGACATGCTGCTGGCCTTGTTGTTGGCATGGCATGCTGCTGGGTGTGGCTGGGCAGCCATGGCCTTGGCATGGCATGCTTTTGGCCTTGGCCTTGGCATGGCATGCTGTTGGCTTTGGCTGGGCTGCCTTGGCCTTGGCATGGCATGCTGCTTGCGTTGGCCCTGGCATGGCATGCTACCGGCCTTGGCCTTGGCATGGCATGCTGCTGGCCTTGGCCTGGGCATGGCATGCTGCTGGCTTTGGCTGGGCTGCCTTGGCCATGGCATGGCATGCTGCTGCCCTTGGCCTTGGCATGGCATGCTGCTGGCTTTGGCTGGGTTGCCTTGGCCTTGGTATGGCATGCTTCTGGCCTTGGCCATGGCATGGCATGCTGCTGGATTTTGCTTGGCTGCCTTGGCAATGGCATGGCATGCTGCTGGATTTTGCTTGGCTGCCTTGGCCTTGGCTGTCTTTGGCTGAATGTAGCGACCCTAATTTTTTCTTAAGGCATTTAGTTATTATTATGATTATTATCATCTTATTTTATTTTTGGCTTTATTAATTGTGTGGTCACATGAGAATTTAATGTGATATTTAATGAATTTAATGTGGTAATTAACTAATTTAATGTTTTATTTAATTATATATAATTAATCTAAATATTTATATATTTATATTTGTTATAAAAAAAAAGAGGTGTTATATATATGGGTATATATATATATATATATATATTTTATCTTATATTTATATATATTGTAATTATGTGTATTATATAATATAATATATTATAATAGTCATATTAGATTAGAAAAGGAAATTAGGTTATTATATATATATATATATATATTATATAAGTAATCAACTAGGTATAGGAGTTGATAAGAAAATAAAGATTAGAAAAGTGAATCAGAGAGGAGGCTGCCGTGAGAGAGAGAGAGAGAGAGAGAGAGAGAGATCGAAATCAAAATAGAGTGTTGTGCTGTGTGCCGTGAAAAGAGAAGGAGGATTAGGGTTAGGATCTTGTTTTGGTGGCTTCATTAATTTTCCAAAGATTTCTTTGATCTTTAAACTAATATTGTGAGTACAAAACTTACTTTCTTTGATTTATGTTTAATTCGTCGTTTTATTTTTTTATTTATTTATTTTTATTTGTTTGATTTTAGTTTGATTTTGTTTTTACATAAAGATGATAGATTAATTTTAATTATTTTGATTAGTTGTAGATGTAAGATTTAGGGTTTATAGATAATTGATTGATTTTAATTATTTTGTTTAGTTGTGTATGAAAGGTTTAGGGTTTTTAGTTGATTGATTGATTTTGATTATTTTGATTTGTTGGGTATGTCAAATTTAGGGTTGTTATATGAATTTATTTTATTGTTGTAATCACACTCATGGTTATATGAAATTTAAAATTAATTAGGAACCCTTAGATAAATTCCTTATACTCCACCATGACTCCATGGATTGTTGTTTTATTTGAGTGATGGTGAGAAAGAGTTTATAAAAAAAAGTGAGGATTACGAGATTTATTTGAATGCCTTAGGCTCGGCATTGTTATGTTTATTCTCATGTGTGAGATGTTGAGTGTATATATATTGTTGCCTCGTTCTCATGAGTAGACGAGTGCTTTGATTTGCGCGCGTACGTATATGCTAACCATCCAGGGAGTGTGAGTCAAACTCAGAACGATATCCCCGTGCGAGTTTGGCTTTGGAGCGGTGTTAGGTATACGGAAGGCACATGAGATATATGTGTAGGCCAGAAGGGGAGAGCTGAAGTGGTGGAGTTAAGGAACAAAGAATTTAATTATGAATTTATTAGTATAGTGTGAATGGTACTGATATGTACAAGATAAAAAAAATATATTTATAATATAAACGATCTTGATAAATTATGAAATTTGAGCAAAAGCATGTATACGTGATTCTAAACAACTTTTGTGTTTTATCTTTTTATTAAAAAGATCGATTAGAACTTATAATCGGATGATCTTGATTATTGTCGGTTTGATTCATTTTGGCAAGGCAGATTTTAGAGGTTGTTTTAACCCACGAAACGAGCTCATTTTTATTGGTTTCTCGTAAACTGAAGTAAGACATTATTCTGCGCACTTTACATGTTTTGAAATTTTTCGAAAAAAATCATCTTAGGGCAGTTTTGGTTCGTTTTTAGATTCATATTTTTCGATTGAGTTCTGTCTAGATTTTTATATCAAGTTTTTCTCTTAACCTGTTCAGTTTCTGTTAAATTCATTCATGCTGTCTTATAGGAAATTTGATTCTGTACAACTTTCGTTCTTTGAGTTTTGATCAATTCGAATTATTTAAGTATGAAACGGTGTAATTTTATATTTTTTTAATAAGTTACTTATGATTAAATTATACTAACTTTATTTGTTTTGCAGGATGGTGGGTCTTACTAACTTTTTATGCAGGGCTGACCCACCATATTTTTTTTATTTCTATTTTGTCTATTCTATAATCAATTTATATTTCGTTGTGTACGGACAATAAACTAAATGCCATCGTTTTTCGGGAAACTACCCATTCGTCTCGGTACGGTTGGAACTACTTGTCTTGTCCCATGATAAGAATTAAATGTATTTTTGTCTGTGTCTGGTGGACACGTGGGTGTTAAATCTTGTACTCATACCAGTATACCCGTATACTGACCCGTTTTGTCTCTTGGCAACTCGGGTGCGTTCTGTTTGAGCGCAGCTGAGCTTCCTTTGCAGGATTAGTTGAGGCTACGGTGGTGACGAGAAGTAACTAAAGTTTTTGGGCATATCTCTTGGATTTCTTTTGTTTTTTTTAAGCTTAGGCTTGTTAGTAGTTTATTATTATTATTATTATTTTTTTATGACTTTAGTATTGGAATAATTTGGCATGGTTTGTAACCGTACTTTATTTAAGTTGTTTGGACTAGTTGTTGCTACTTTAATGTTGGAGGTATTTGATAGTTATGAAATTTTGGTAGATGATTTGGTTGGCGTTTAGTTTCTTTTTTGTTTCACCCCTAGGATTTGGATGATGGAATATTGATTAGGGTTAGTTCTAATTTAATATTTAATTGTCCAAATTTTGGGGCGTGACAGTTTGGTAACAGAGCTCTAGGTTACCCTAGACTTGTGAGAGTTTAGGTGATCCTCGGATTGTGGAAACACGGGTTAGCTGGTTTAGGTTGGTGGTTGAATTTATTCTAAGTGTTCATGAACGAATTCTTTTTGTGTGTTAACTTGAAGGTGATGGCTGGAAGGTATAATTTGAGAAGCGCTGAGTCCAATGGCATAGGGGAAGGAACAGCTGCTAACGCAGCGACAGCGGCAACGGCGACTGCTACCAAGGCAACCAATACGGTGCAGGTTAATGTAGGAGAGATGATGGCTCAATTACTTCAGGTTGTGCAGACCAATAATCAAGGCCAGCAGGGAGATCCCTTTGCGAAGAGAAACAAAGACTTTGGTTCTTTGGGAGGCCAAAAATTCTCTGGAGATGGAGGACCTATTACAGCTGACGCTTGGGTTCAGAGATGTGAGATGGTGTTTGGTTGTATGCCGCTCACCGAGGTCCAAAAACAGGAGCTGGCGACACATCAGCTTGAGGGAGCAGCCCTATTTTGGTGGGACTCGTAGAAGGAGGGTGTAGACTTGACGACTTTGACTTGGGCAGATTTCAAGATTCGTTTTGACCGGAAGTTTGTTCCTACTGCTATTCGGTCTCAACTGAGTGATGAATTTTCGAAATTGACTCAAGGGGGTAGAACAGTGATCGAGTATGTCACCAAGTTTAATGAGTTGTCCCGTTATGCCCCTTACTTAATCGATACGCAGGAGAAGAAGAATGAGAAGTTTATTAAGGGATTGAATCATTACCTGTCTAAGTCCCTTATTCCCTTTGATGCTGAATCGTTTGACAGGGTTCTTGACTTGGCACTAAAGTATGAGGAAAAAGAGAAGCAGTTTGAAGAAGGGAAGGCCAAGGTCGGAGAAACTTCTGGAGGGAGTCACTTCCAGCAGCGGGATGGGAACAGATACAGACCCTATGATCAAAGACATAGGGGTCAACAGTTTCAAAGGCCACAGCAGCAAGGTAGTCAGTTAAATTTCAGACCTCAGGGTAATTTCCGGCCCCAGGGAAATTTCCAGCCACAAGGGCACTATTATCAGAGACAGGGTGGTCTGCGCCCCCAGGGTTATCAAGGACAGCGGCAACAAGTGTCACAGTTGGGTTATCGTCCTCCCGTACCTCAGTTGGAGGGACCCCCACCTATCAGACCAGTAGCACCTCAACCAATCAACAGGAAGTGTTTTGGGTGTCAGCAGTTAGGACATGTAATCAAGAATTGCCCTCAGAAACAGCAGGCGCAACAGGGTCAGGCAGCTCCAGCCAGGGCATTTGCAGTTATGCCAGGAACTGACAAAGTGCAAGGTACTTTTAATCTCTTTCAAGAACCCATTAGAGTTCTTTTTGATACGAGTGCCTCTCATTCTTTTATATCTAGACAGTTTGTAGAAAGAGACCATATTGTAACTTCCTCCATGTCTAGACCTATTCGTGTTGAGACCCCTTTAGGAGGGGCAGTTACTCTTTATGAGTTGTGTAAAGATTTTGAGATTGATTTTGCGGGTAGAGTCTTGCATGCAGACCTAATTGTGTTAGGGTTTGAAGGGTTCACAATTATTTTGGGTATGGATTGGCTGCGAAAATACTTTGTAACTCTAGATTGTGCTGGAAGGACTGTAAATATAGATATTCCCGGAATGCCACGGCTTACCCACACTTCTAGCGATGAAGAAGAGTCGGTGATGACGAGTTTTCTGTGCTCGGTAGAAATTCCTAAGCAGGATATTAGTGAGGTAGATGTGGTGCATGAGTTTGAAGATGTATTTCAGGAGATACCTGGACCTTCTCCTCGACGGGTAGTAGAATTTCGCATTGACCTAGTGCTAGGAACTGCACCAATTTCTAAGGTGGCATACAGAATGGCGCCTAAAGAGCTTGCGAAGATGAAGAAGCAGCTGGAAGAGATGCTTCAGAAAGGGTTCATTCGTTCAAGTAACTCCCCGTGGGGAGCACCCGCGATCTTTGTCTCCAAGAAAGATGGCACTCTCCGTATGTGCATAGATTACAGAGAGCTAAACAAGGTGACTATCAAGAACAAGTATCCACTACCTAGAATTGATGATTTGTTTGATCAGTTGAAGGGGGCAGCCATTTTCTCTCAGTTTGACCTCAGAACGGGTTACCATCAGATGGCTGTGTCAGAGGAAAGTATACCGCTTACTGCTTTTCGGACCCGGTATGGGTTATATGAATTTCCTGTAATGCCATTTGGTTTAACCAATGCTCCTGCCTATTTGATGGACTTGATGAACAAAATTTTTCAACCGTATCTAGATAAGTTTGTGATTATCTTTATAGATGATATCCTGGTGTATTCTAAGAATGAGGAGGAACACAGAGAACACTTGAAGGTTATGTTGCAAACTTTGAGGGAGCAACAATTATACGCTAAGTTCAGTAAGCGTCACTTTCGGGAGAAAGAAGTTCGATTTTTGGGACATGTTGTGTCCAATCAGGGGATAGCGGTAGATCTTGAAAAAGTTGTTGCGGTCAAAGAATGGAAGCAGCCCATGAACCCTACAGAGGTGAGAAGTTTTTTAGGACTAGCCGGTTATTACAGAAGATTTATAGAGAAGTTTTCCACTATTGCAACACCCATGACCAAGTTGACCCGCAAGAATGTGAAGGTCATATGGACAGATGATTGTGAGAAAGCTTTCCAGGAGTTAAACCAGCGGTTGACTATAGTACCGGTGTTAACTATGCCGGTACAAGGGGAAAAGTTAGTAGTGTTTACTGATGCGAGTGGAACTGGGTTGGGATGTGTATTGATGCAGCATCAGAAGGTTGTATCTTATGCTTCTCGACAGCTAAAACCTCATGACAGACGATACCCTACTCATGACTTAGAGTTGGCAGCGGTTGTTTTTGCGTTGAAAGTGTGGCGACACTACTTGTTTGGGGAGCACTTTGAGTTGTACATAGATCACAAGAGCCCCAAATATCTCTTTTCTCAAAAAGAGTTGAACATGAGGCAATAGAGATGGGTTGAATTTATCAGTAGTTATGATTTCGAGATCCTTTACCACCCAGGGAAAGGAAATGTAGTCGCTGATGCACTTAGTAGACAACATGAGATTATGGCTTCTTTGATGATTCAAGAATGGAAGTCCTTGGAGTTAATTTCGATGCATGATATTCAACCAATACATAGAAAGCTTCTAATTTCAAAAATCGTCTTGGGTTGCTTCCATTCGGTTACTGCTTCAACCTTTGCCGGGTCCACTAAGATTCCATTCTCGAAGACGACATGACCTAGGAATTTCACCTCCTTTAGCCAGAACTCGCACTTACTGGCCTTGGCAGGAAAGAGATTATGGATGATGCCCATAGGTCCCGATATACCATTCACCCTGGTGGGACTAAGATGTATCATGACCTGAAGAGAACGTTTTGGTGGGAAGGTATGAAGAAGGACGTAGGAGAGTATGTTTCTCGATGTTATGTGTGCCAACAGGTTAAGGCAGAACATCAACAACCGTTTGGACTGTTGCAGCCTCTTGAGATCCCTACTTTGAAGTAGGAGTGCATCTCTATGGATTTCGTGGATGGATTGCCGTGGTCTAAGCGAGGCAATGAATCTATTTGGGTGATAGTGGATCGACTCACAAAGTCTGCTCATTTTATTCCTATCAGTGTTCACCGAACTGTGGCTAAACTAGCTAGGCTATATATTCGAGAGGTGGTGCGACTTCATGGCGTACCCGTTTCTATAGTTTCGGATCATGATCCGTTGTTTGTGGCAGAGTTTTGGGAGAGTTTTCAGCATGCTTTGGGTGCTAGGTTAGACTTGAGCACGGCTTATCATCTCCTGACAGATGGGCAAACTGAGCGGGTAAATCAGTTCTTAGAGGATATGTTGAGAGCTTGTGTCCTTGATCTTGGTAGTAGTTGGGAAGAACACTTGCCATTAGTGGAGTTTGCTTATAATAATAGCTATCACTCCAGTATCGGGATGGCACCTTTTGAGGCTTTGTATGGGAGGCCATGTCGATCACCTGCTTGTTGGATGGAGGTAGGAGATGCGCCGTTGTTAGAGCCAGAGTTGGTGAGGGAGACTACAGAGAAGGTAAATATTATTCGGGAACGTATTAAGACTGCACAGAGTCGTCAGAAGAGTTACACTGATAGAAAACGTAAGGGGGTTGAGTTGAATGTCGGAGATTTTGTGTTTTTGAAGGTTTCGCCGATGAAGGGTATCATGCGATTCGAAAAGAAGGGAAAGTTGGCACCTAGATTTGTGGGACCATATAAGATCACTGAGAGGATTGGTAATGTGGCTTACAAATTAGCTTTACCACCTACTTTATCAATGATTCACAATGTGTTCCATGTATCCTTATTGCGGAAGTGTGTACAAGACCCTTCCCAAGTAGTATCACCAAAAGTGTTGGAGATTAGTGATGATCTAACGTATGTGGTGCGACCGGTTACTATTCTAGATCGGGATGTAAAGCAGTTGCGGCGCAAGAAAGTGAACTTGGTGAAAGTGCAATGGAGCGAGGATGAGAATGACATTACTTGGGAGTTAGAAGAGAAAGTTCGGCGTATGCATCCAGAGCTTTTTGCTTAGTTTTCTTTCTTATCGAATCTCGGGACGAGACTCTTTTGAGGTGTGTATATTGTAGCGACCCTAATTTTTTCTTTAGTCATTTATTTATTATTATTATTATTATCTTATTTTATTTTTGGCTTTATTAATTGTGTAGTCACATGAGAATTTAATGTGATATTTAATGAATTTAATGTGGTAATTAATTAATTTAATGTGTTATTTAATTATATATAATTAATCTAATTAACAAATACTAATACCAAAACAAAGTTCATAAACTATTTTTATCCCATTAAATAGGAGAAATTAAAAAATAAAGTGTCATTGCAAAAGTAAGCTAAGCAAAATTTGAAAACTTAAAATTTCAATTTTCGCTTCCATCAGTTTCATCATTGAATAATACATCTTTTATCTTTGGCACATCAAGTAAAAGATTTGTAATTTCAAGTAAATAAATTTAATGTATCTATATTTAATCTTATATATATAGTAACATAGAAGTATTCAACTAGGTTGGAGAGATCAAAAGAAAAGAGAAGAAAGAAAACAAAAAAACGAGAGAGAGAGAGTAAGAGGTTAGGGAAGAAAAGGAAAGATTAGGGTTTTGTTTTGGTGACTCTAGTAGTTTTCTAAATATTCTTTGATCTTCAATAAAGTATTGTGAGTACAAAACCCACTTCCCTTGATTTATGTTTAATTCATTGTTTTTGTTTATTTATTTATTTTTATTTGTTTGATGTTAGTTTGATTTTGTTTTTACATAAAGATGATAGATTAATTTTAATTATTCTGATTAGTTGTAGATGTAAGATTTAGGGTTTATAGATAATTGATTGATTTTAATTATTTTGTTTAGTTGTGTATGAAAGGTTTAGGGTTTTTAGTTGATTGATTGATTTTGATTATTTTGATTAGTTGTGTATGTCAGATTTATGATTTTTATATGGATTTATTTTTTGGTTATAATTATACTCATGGTCATATGAAATTAAAATTAATTATGAACCTATAGATAAATTCCTTATACTCTACCATGACTCCATGGATTGTTGTTTTATTTGAGTGATGGTGAGAAAGAGTGTATAAAAAAAAGTGAGGATTATGAGATTTATTTGAATGCCTCAGGCTCGGCATTGTTATGTTTATTCTCATGTGTGAGATGTTGAGTGTATATATATTGTTGCCTCGTTCTCATGAGTAGACGAGTGCTTTGATTTGCGCGCGTACGTATATGCTAACCATCCGGGTAGTGTGAGTCAAACTCGGGACAATATCTCCGTGCAAGTTTGGCTTCGGAGCGGTGTTAGGTATACGGGAGGCACATGGGATATATGTGTAGGCCGGAAGGGGAGGGCCGAAGTGGTGGAGTTAAGGAACAAAGAATTTAATTATGAATTTATTAGTATAGTGTGAATGGTACTGATATGTACAAGATAAAAAAAATATATTTATAATATAAACGATCTTGATAAATTATGAAATTTGAGCAGAAGCATGTATATGTGATTCTAAACAACTTTTGTGTTTTATCTTTTTATTAAAAAGATCGATTAAAAAGATTTGATTTTGTACAACTTTCGTTCTTTGAGTTTTGATCAATTCGAATTATTTAAGTATGAAATGGTGTAATTTTATATTTTTTTTAATAAGTTACTTATGATTAAATTATACTAACTTTATTTGTTTTGCAGGATGGTGGGTCTTACTAACTTTTTATGCAGGGCTGACCCACCATATTTTTTTCATTTCTATTTTGTCTATTCTATAATCAATTTATATTTCGTTGTGTACGGACAAGAAACTAAATGCCATCGTTTTTCGGGAAACTACACATTCGTCTCTGTACAGTTGGAACTACTTGTCTTGTCCCGTGATAAGAATTTAATGTATTTTTCTCTGTGTCTGGTGGACACGTGGGTGTTAAATCTTGTACTCATACCAGTATACCCGTATACTGACCCGTTTTGTCTCTTGGCAACTTGGGTGCGTTCTGTTTGAGCGCAGCTGAGCTTCCTTTTCAGGATTAGTTGAGGCTACGGGGGTGACGAGAAGTAACTAAAGTTTTTAGGCATATCTCTTGGTTTTCTTTTGTTTTTTTTAAGCTTAGGCTTGTGAGTAGTTTATGTATTTATTATTATTATTATTTTTTTATGACTTTAGTATTCGAATAATTTGGTATGGTTTATAACCGTACTTTATTTAAGTTGTTTGGACAAGTTGTTGCTACTTTAATGTTGGAGGTATTTGATAGTTATGAAATTGTGGTGGATGATTTGGTTGGCGTTTAGTTTTTTTTTTTGTTTCACCCTTAGGATTTGGCTGATGTAATATTTATTAGGGTTAGTTCTAATTTAATATTTAATTGTCCAATTTTGGGGCGTGACACTGAACTGCCTTGGCCTTGTCATGGCATGCTGCTGGCCTTGGACTTGGCATGGCATGCTGCTGGCTTTGGCTGGGCTACTTTGGCCTTGGCATGGCATGCTGCTGGCTTTGGCTGGGCTGCCTTCGCGTTGGCATGGCATGCTGCTGGCCTTGGCCTTGGCATGCCATGCTGCTGGCTTTGGCTGGGCTACCTTGGCTTTTGCATGGCATGCTGCTGGCCTTGGCCTTGGTATGGCAGGCTACGGGCTTTGGCCGGTCTTCCTTGGCCGTGGCATGGCGTGCTGCTGGCCTTGGCCTAGGCATGGCATGCTGCTGGCTTTGGCTGGGGCGGCCTTGGCCGTGGCACGGCATGCTGCTGTCCTTGGCCTTAGCAAGGCAAGCTACTGGCTTTGGCTCGGCTGCCTTGGCGTCGGCATGGCATGCTGCCGGCCTTGGCCTTGGCATGGCACGCTGCTGGCTTTGGCTGGGCTACCTTGGCCTAGGCATGGCATGGTGCTGGCCTTGTCCTTGGCATGGCTTGCTGCTAGCCTTGTCCTTGGCATGGCATGCTGCTAGTTGTGGCTAGGCAGCCTTGGCCTTGGCATGGCATGCTGTTGGCTTTGGCTGGGCTGCCTTGGCATGGCATGCTGCTGGCATTGGCCTGCTGGCTTTGGCTGGGCTGCCTTGGTCATGGCATGGCATGCTGCTGGCCTTGGGCTTGGCAAGGCATGCTGCTGGCCTTGCCCTTGGCATGGCATGCTGCTGGCTTTGGCTGGGCTGCCTTGGGCTAAGCAAACCATGCTGCTAGCCTTGGCCTTGGTGTGGCATGCTGCTGGCTGTGGCTGGGCAGCCTTGGCCCAGGCATGGCATGCTTCTGGCCTTGGCCATGGCATGGCATGCTGCTAGCTTTGGCTGGGCTGCCTTGGCCTTGGCATGGCATGCTGCTGGCCTTGGCCTTGGCATTGCATGCTGCAGGCTTTGGCTGGGCTGCCTTGGCCTTGGCCTTGGCATGGCATGCTGCTTGCCTTAGCCTTGGCGTGGCATGCTGCTGGCTTTGGCTGGGCTGCTTTGGCCTTGGCTTGGCATGCTGTTGGCCTTCCCAAGGCATGGTATGCCGCTGGCTTTGGCTGGGCTGGCTTGGCTGTGGCATGGCATGCTGCTGCCCTTGGCCTTGCCATGGCATGCTGCTGGCTTTGGCTGGGCTGCCTTGGGCATGGCATGGCATGCTTCTGGCCTTGGCCTTGGCATGGCATGCTGTTGGGTTTGTCTGGGCTGCCTTGGCCTTGGCATGGCATGCTGCTGGCTTTGGCAAGGCTGCCTTAGCCTTGGCATGGCATGCTTCTGGCCTTGGCCTTGGCATGGCATGCTGCTAGCTTTTGCTCGGCTGCCTTGGCCTTGGCATGGCATGCTGCTGGCTTTGGCTGAACTGCCTTGGCCTTGGCATGGCATGCTGCTGGCCTTGGCCTTGGCAAGGCAAGCTGCTGGCTTTGGCTGGGCTGCTTTGGCCTTGGCATGGCATGCTGCTAGCTTTGGCTGGGCTGCCTTGGCCGTGGCATGGCATGCTGCCGGCCATGGCCTTGGCATGGCATACTGCTGGCTGTGGCTGGGCAGCCTTGGCCACTGCAGGGCATGCTGCTGGCTTTGGCTTTGGCATGGCATGCTGCTGGCTTTGGCTAGGCTGTCGTTGCCTAGGCACGGCGTGCTACCGGCCTTGGCGTTGGCATGGCATATTGCTGGGTGTGGTTGGGCAGCCATGGCCTTGGCATGGCATGCTTCTGGCCTTGGCCTTCGCATGGCATGTTGTTGGCTTTGGCAGGGCTGCCTTGGCCTTGGCATGGCTTGCTGCTTGCCATGGCCTCAGCATGGCATGCCGCTGGCTTTGGCTGGGACGCCTTGGCCTTTGTATGGCATGCTGCTGCGCTTGGCCATGGCATGGCATACTGCTGGCTTTGGCTGGGCTACCTTGCCCTTGGCATGGCATGCTGCTGGCTTTTGCTGGGCTGCCTTGTCCTTGGCATGGCATGTAGCTGGCTTTTGCTTGGTTCCCTTGGCCTTGGCATGGCATGCTGCTGGCCTTGGCCTTGGCATGGTGAGCTGCTGGCTTTGGCTGGGCTGCTTTGTCCTTGGCATGGCATGCTGCTGGCCTTGGCCTTGGCATGGCATGCTGCTGGCCTTGGCATGGCATGCTGCTGGCTTTGGCTTGGCTGCCTTGGCAGTGGCATGGCATGCTGCCGGCCTTGGCCTTGGCATGGCTTGCTGCTGGGTGTAGTTGGGAAGCCTTAGCCTTGGCATGGCATGCTGCTGGCCTTGGCCTTGGCATGTCATGCTGCTGGCTTTGGCTGGACTGCCTTGACCTAGGCACGGCAAGCTGCTGGCCTCGGCCTCGGCCTCGGCATGGCATGCTGCAGGGTGTGGCTGGGCAGCTGTGGCCTTGACATGGCATGCTTCTGGCCTTGGTCTTGGCATGGAATGCTGTTGGCTTTGGCTGGGCTGCCTTGGCCTTGGCAGGGCAAGCTGCTGGATTTGGCTGGGCTGGGCTGCCTTGCCCTTGGCATGCCATGCTACAGGCCTTGGCCTTGGCATGGCATGCTGCTGGCTTTGGCTGGGCTGCCTTGGTCGTGGCATGGCATGATGCCGCCCTTGGCCTTGGCATGGCATGCTGCTGGCTTCTGCTGGGTGGCCTTGGCCTTGCCATGGCATGCTTCTGGCCTTGGCCTTGGCAGGGCATGCTGCTGGCATTTGCTTGGCTGCCTTGGCCGTGGCATGGCATGCTGCTGGCAGTTGCTTGGCTGCCTTGGCCTTGGCATGGCATGCTGCTCGTTTGGCCGAATTGCCATGGCCGTGGCATGACATGCTGCTGGCCTTAGCCGTGGCATGGCAAGCCGCTGGCTTTGGTTGGGCTGCTTTGGCCTTGGCATGGGGTGCTGCTGGCCTTGGCCTTGGCATGGCATGCTGCTGGCTTTGGCTGGGCTGCCTTGGACTTGGCATGGCATGCTTCTGGCCTTCGCCTTGGCAGGGTATGCTACTGGCTTTGGCTGGGCAACCTTGGCCTTGGCATTGCATGCTGCTGGCCTTGGCCTTGGCATGCCATGTTGCTGGCTTTGGCTGGGATGCCTTGGCATGGCATGCTGCTGGCCTTGGCCTTGGCATGCCATGCTGCTGGCTTTGGCTGGGCTGCCTTGGCCGTGGCATGGCATGCTGCTGGCCTTGGCCTTGGCGTGGCTTGCCCCTGGCATTGGCTCAGCTGCCTTGGCATTGGCATGGCATGCTGCTGGTTTTGGCTGGGCTGCCTTGGCCTAGGCATGGCATGCAGCTGGCGTTGGCCTTGGCATGACATGTTGCTGGCTATGGCTGGGTGGCCTTGGCCTTGGCATGGCATGCTTCTGGCCTTGCCCTTGGCGTGGCATGCTGTTGGCTTTGGCTGGGCTACGTTGGCCTTGGCATGACATGTTGCTGGCATTAGAATTGGCATGGCATACTGGTGGTTTTGGCTGGGCTGCCTTGGCCGTGGCATGGCTTGCTGCTGCCCTTGGCCTTGGCATGGCATGCTGCTGGCTTTTGCTGGGCTGCCTTAGCCTTGGCATGGCATGCTTCTGGCCTTGGCCTTGGCCTTGGCATGGCATGCTGTTGGCATTTGCTTGGCAGCCTTGGCCTTGGCATGGCATGCTGCTGGCTTTGGCTGGCTGCCTTGGCCATGGAATGGCATGCTGTTGGCCTTGGCCTTGGCATGGCATGCTGCTGGCTTTCGCTGGGTTGCCTTGGCCGTCGCTTGGAATGCTGCTGGCCTTGGCGTTGGCATGGCATGCTGCTGGCCGTGGCTGGGCAGCCTTGGCCCAGGCATGGCATGCTTCTGGCCTTCGCCTTGGCCTTGGCATGGCATGCTGCTGGCTTTGGCGGGGCTACCTTGGCCTTGGCATGGCATGCTGTTGGCCCTGGCCTTGGCATGGCATGCTGCTGGCTTTGGCTATGCTGCCTTGGCCTTGGCCTTGGCACGGGACGCTACTGGCTTTGGCTGCGCTGCCTTGGCCTTGGCATGGCATGCTGCTGGCCTTGGCTGGGTGGCCTTGGCCTAGCCATGGCATGCTGCTGGCCTTGGCTTGGCTGCCTTGGCATTGGCATGGCGTGGCATGCTGCTGGCTTTGGCTGGGCTGCCTTGGCCTAGCCATGGCATGTTGCTGGTCATGGCCTTGGCGTGGCATGCTTCTGGCTGTGGTTGGGCAGCCTTGGCCTTTGCATGGCACGATTCTGGCCTTGGCCTTGGTAGGGCATGCTTCTGGGTTTGGCTGGGTTGCCTTGACCATGGCATGGCATGCTACTAGCTTTAGCCTTGGCATGCCATACTGATGGCATTGGCTGGGCTGCGTTGGCCTTGGCATGGCATGCTGCTGGCCTTGGCCTTGGCATGGCATGCTGCTGGCCTTGGCTTTGGCATGGCATGCTACAGGCTTTGGCTCGGCTGCCTTGGCATTGGCACGGCATGCTGCTGGCCTTGGCCTTTGCATGGCAAGCTGCTAGGTTTGGCTGTGCTGTCGTGGCCTGGGCATGGCATTCTACGGGCCATGGCATGGCATGCTACGGGCCATGGCCTCGGCATAGCACGCTGCTGCCTGGGGCTGGCAGCCTTGGCCTTGGCATGGCATGCTTTTGGCCTTGGCCTTGGCATGACATGCTGTTGGTTTTGGCTGGGCTGCCTTGGCCTTAGCATGGCATGCTGCTGGCATTGGCCTTGGCCTGGCATGCTGCTGGCTTTGGTTGGGCAGCCTTGGCCTTGGCATAGCATGCTGCTGGCCTTGGCCTTGGCATGGCATACTGCTGGCTTTAGCTAGGCAGGCTTGGCCTTGGCATGGCATGCTTCTAGCCATGGCCCTGGCATGGCATGCTGCTGGGCTAGCCCTTGGCATGGCTTGCTGCTGGCTTTGGCTGGGCTGCCTTGGCCTTGGCATGGTATGCTGGTGGCTTTGGCCATGGCATGGCATGCCGTTGGCATTGGTTGGGCTGCCTTGGCCTTGGCATAGCATGCTGCTTTCCTTGGCTGGACTACCTTGACCTTGGCATGGCATGCTGGAGGCCTCGGCCTTAGCGTGGCATGCGGCAGGCCTCGGCCTTAGCATGGCATGCTGCTAGCTTTGGCCTTTGGCATGGCGTGCTGCTGGCTTTCGCTGGGCTGCCTTGGCCTTGGCATGGCATGCTGCTGGCTTTGTCTGGGCTACCTTGGCCTAAGCTTGGCATGGTGCTGGCCTTGGCCTTGGCATGGCATGCTGCTGGCTTTCGCTGGGCTGCCTTGGCCTTGGCATGGCATGCTACTGGCCTTGCCCTTGGCATGGCATGCTGCTAGCTTTGGCTGGGCTGCCTTGGCCGTGGCATGGCATGCTGTTGGCCTTGGCCTTGGCATGGCATGCTGCTAGCTTTGGCTCGGTTGCCTTGGCCTTGGCATGGCATGCTGCTTGCCTTGGCCTTGGCATGGCATCCTGTTGGCTTTGGTTGGGCTGCCTTGGCCTTGGCATGGCATGCCGCTGGCCTTGGCCTTGGCATGGCATGCCGCTGGCCTTGGCCTTGGCATGGCATGCTGTTGGCTTTGGCTGGGCGGCCTTGGCCGTAGCGTGGCATGCTACTGGCCTTGGCCTTGGTATGGCATGCTGCTAGCTGTGGCTGGGCAGCCTTGGCCTTGGCATGGCATGCTGCTGGCTCTCGTTGGGCTGCCGTGGCCTAGGCATGGCATTCTGCTTGCCTTGACCTTGGCATGCATGCTTCTGGCCTTGGCCGTGGCATGGCATGCTTTTGGCTTTGGCTAGGCTGCCTTGGCCTTGGCATGGCATGCTGCTGGCATTGGTTTGGCTGCCTTGGCCTTGGCATGACATGCTGCTAGCCTTGGCCTTGGCATGGCATGCTGCTGGCTTTGGCTGGGCTGCCTTGGCTGTGGCATGGCATGCTGCTGGCTATGGCTGGGCTGCCTTGGCCTTGGCATGGCCTGCTTCTGGCCTTGGATTTGGTGTGGCATGCTTCTGGCCTTGGCCTTTGCATGGCATGCTGCTGGCTTTTGCTTGGCTGCATTGGCCTTGGCATGGCATGCTGCTGGCTTTGGCTGAACTGCCTTGGCCTTGACATGGCATGCTGTTGGCCGTGGCCTTGGCCTAGCAAGCTGCTTGCTTTGGCTGGGCTGCCTTGCCCTTGGCATGGCATGTTGCTGGCCGTGGCCTTAGCATGGCAAGCTGCTTGCTTGGGCTGGCCTGCCTTGGCCATGACATGGCATGCTACTGGCTTTGGCTGGGCTGCCTTGGCCGTGGCCTGGCATGCTGCTGGCCTTGGCCCTGGCATGGCATGCTGCTGGCTTTGGCTGGGCTGCCTTGGCCTAGGCATGGCATGCTGCTGGCCTTGGCCTAGGCATGGCATGCTGCTGGGTGTGGCTGGGCGGCCTTGGGCTTAGCATGCCAAGCTTCTGGCCTTGGCCTTGGCATGGCATGCTGTTGGCTTTGGCAGGGTTGCCTTGGCCTTGGCATGGCATGCTGCTTTCCTTGGCCTTGGCATGGTATGCTACTGGCTTTGGTTGGGCTGCCTTGGCCTTAGCATGGCATGCTGCTGGCCTTGGCCTCGGCATGCCATACTGCTCGCTTTGGCTGGGCTGCCATGGCTGTGGCATGGCATAGCATGCTGCTGCCCTTGGCCTTGGCATGTCATGCTGCTGGCTTTGGCTGGGCTGCCTTGGCCTTGGCGCGGCCTGTTTCTGGCCTAGGCCTTGGCATGGCATGCTTCTGGCCTTGCCTTTGGCATGGCATGCTGCTGGCTTTTGCTTGGCTACCTTGGCCTTGGCGTGGCATGCTGCTGGCATTGGCTGAACTGCATTGGCCTTGGCATGGCATGCTGCTGGCCGTGGCCTTCGCATGGCAAGCTGCTTGCTTTGGCTGGGCTTCTTTGGCCCTGGCATGGCATGTTGCTGGCCTTGGCCTTGGCATGGCATGCTGCTGGCTTTCGCTGGGCTACCTTAGCCTTGGCATGGCATCCTTCTGGCCTTGGCCTTGGCAGGGCATGTTGCTGGCTTTGGCTGGGCTGCCTTGGCCTTAGCATGGCATGCTGCTAGCTTTGGCTGGGCTGGCTTGGCCGTGGCATGGCATGCTGCTGACCTTTGCATTGGCATGGCATGTTGCTGGCTTTGGTTGAGCTGCCTTGGCTGTGGCATGGCATGCTGTTGGCCTTGGCCTTTGCATGGCATGCTGCTGGCATTGGCATTGGCTGCCTTGGAGTTGGCATGGCATGCTGCTGGCCTTGGCCTTGGCATGGCATGCTGCTGGCTTTGGCTGGGCTACCTTGGCCTAGGCATGGCATGCTGCTGGCCTTGGCCTTGGCAAGGCATGCTTGTGGCTGTGGCTGGGCAGCCTTGGCCTTGGCAAGGCATGCTTCTGGCCTTGGGCTTGGCATGACATGCTGCTGGCTTTGGCTGGGCTGCTTTGGCCTTGGCATGGCATGCTGCTGGCCTTGTCCTTGGCATGGCTTGCTGCTGGCTTTGGATGGGCTGCCTTGGCCTTGGCATGGCGTGCTGCTGGCTTTGGCCTTGGCATGGCATACCGTTCATATTGGCTGGGTAGCCTTGGCCTGGGCATGTCATGCTTCTTGCCTTGACCTTGGTATGGCATGCTGGAAGCTTTGGTTGGACTGCCTTGACCTTGGCATGGCATGCTGCTGGCCTCGGCCTTAGCATGGCATGCTGCTGGCTTTGGCTGGGCTGCCTTGGCCGTGGCATGGCATGCTGCTGGCCTTGGCCTTGGTATGGCAAGCTGCTGGCTTTGGTTAGGCGACCTTGTCCAAGGCATGGCATGCTGCTGGCCTTGACCTTGGCACGGCATGCTGCTGGCTTTGCCTGGGCAGCCTTGGCCTTGGCATGGCATGCTTCTGGCCTTGGCCTTGGCATGGCATGCTGCTGGCCTTGGCCTTGGCATGGCTTGCTGCTGGCTTTGGCTGGGCTGCCTTGGCCTTGGCCTTGGCCTTGGCATGGCATGGTGCTGGCTTTGGCCTTGGCATGGCATGCCGTTGGCATTGGCTGGGCAGCCGTGGCCTTGGCATGTGATGCTGCTTGCCTTGGCCTTGGCATGGCATGTTGCTTGCTTTGGCTGGACTGCCTTGACCTTGGCATGGCATGCTGCTGGCCTCGGCCTTAGGATGGCATGCTGCTGCCTTTGGCCTTGGAATGGCATGCTGCTGGCTTTGGCTGGGCTGCCTTGGCCTTGGCGTGGCATGCTGCTAGCATTGGTTAAACTGCCTTGGCCTCGGCATGGCATGCTGTTGGCCGTGGCCTTGGCATGGAAAGCTGCTTGCTTTGGCTGGGCTACTTTGGCCTTGGCATGGCATGCTGCTGGCCTTGGCCTTGGCATAGCATGCTGCTGGCTTTGGCTGGGCTGCCTTGGCCTTGGCATGGCATGCTTCTGGCCTTGGCCTTAGCAGGGCATGCTGCTGGCTTTGGCTGGGCTGCCTTGGCCTTGGCATGGCATGCTGCTGGCTTTGGCTGGGCAGCCTTGGCCGTGGCATGGTACGCTGCTGGCCTTTGCCTTGGCATGGCATGCTGCTAGCTCTAGTTGGGCTTCCTTGGCCCTGGCATGGCATGCTGCTGGCTTTGGCCTTGGCATGGCATGCTCCGGGCTTTGGCCCGACTGCCTTGGCGTTGGCATGGCATGCTGCTGGCCTTGGTCTTGGCCTCGGCATGGCATGCTGCTGGCTTTGGCTGGGCTGCCTTGGCCTAGGCATAGCATCCTGCTGGCCTTGGCCTTGGCATTGCATGCTGCTGGCTGTGGCTGGGCGCCCTTGGCCTTGGCATGGCATGCTGTTGGCTTTGGCTGGGTTGCCTTGGCCTTGGCTTGGCATGCTGCTGGCATTGGCCTTAGCATGGCATGCTGCTGGCTTTGGCTAGGCTGCCTTGGCCTTGGCATCACATGCTGTTGGCCTTGGCCTTCGTATGGCATTCTGCTGGCTTTGGCTGGGCAGCCTTGGCCTTGGCATGGCATGCTCCTGTCCTTGGCCTTCTCATGGCATGTTGCTGGCTTTGGCTGGGCTGCCTTGGCGTTGGCATGGCATGCTGTTGGCCTTGGTCTTCGCATGGCTTGCTGCTGGCTTTGGCTGGGCTGCCTTGGCCTTGACATGGCATGCTGCTGGCTTTGTCCTTGGTATGGCGTGCTGGTGGCATTGGCTGGGCTGCCTTGGCCTTGGCATGGCATGCTGCTTGCCTTGGCCTTGGCATAGGATGCTGCTGGTTTTGGCTGGACTACCTTGACCTTGGCATGGCATGCTGCTCACCTCGGCCTTGGCATGGCATGCTGCTGGCTTTTGCTGGGCTGCCTTGGCCGTGGCATGGCATGCTACTGCCCTTCGCTTTGGCATGGCATGCTGCTGGCTTTGGCTGGGCTACCCAGGCCCATCTGTACTGCCCAGGCCGCGCGCATGCCATGCCGTTCTGCCCAGGCCCTGCGCATGCCAGGCCGCCCACGCCGTGCGCTTGCCATACCATGCTGCCCAGGTTGTGCGCGCACCAGGCCGCCCACGCTGCGCGTTTGCCAGGCAGCCCACGCCGCGCGTATACCGTGCCGTGCTGCCCAGGCCGCGCGCATGAGAGGCCGCCCACGCCGAACGCATCCCGTGCCCTGCTGCCCACGCTGCGCGCATGCCATGCCATGCTGCCCAGGGCCGCGGTCCAGCCACGGTCCAGGCCGCCCAAGGCCGCGGTCTAGCCGCGGTCCATGCCACCCAAGGCTGCAGCCCAGGCAGCGGCCAAGGCCAAGGGGCCGTGGGGCATACCTGTCACTGGCTTGCCTGGGCAAGGGAGGTGGCCCCCCCTTATAGTAGCTTGTTAAGCCCTTTTCAATCTGGCAAGAGTTGCCTGGGCAAGGGAGGTGCCCCCCCCTTATAGTAGCTTGTTAAGCCCTTTTCAATCTGGCAAGAGGAAACATCAACTATGCTCGAGGAGTCATAATGGGGTTTTTTTTAAAAAGTAATGGTTTTTTGCGAAAACTTTCAACATGAAAGTTGTAGGAAATAATTTAATACAGCATAAAAAAAAATTGATAAAAAATATTTTTCCACCGGAAATATTTTATTTTAATTTATTTCGCTTTTAATACTTAAAAAAGAATAAAAATAGTCAAAAAATTATGGAAAAATTCCAACAATTAAAGGATGAGGCATTAGTAATTATAGAAATTATTAAATTATTTTTTTCATTTTTTTTATTTTATTTTGATTTTTTCGCCAAATATTGGCTTAAAAAATTTGAAAAACTCAAGAAAAATTGCAAAAAAAATAAGGAATGGCATTTAAAATTGATTGTAGTGCATTTTCAATTGTGTGGCATGGGTTGGGTAAGATTATAAAAGAATCATGTTCGAAAAGAGCGATCAAGGGGGTGGCATGCCATGGCCTTGGCCTTGGCCTTTGCCCGCAGCCTTGGCCTTGGCCATGGCCTTGCACAGGGACTTGGCCTTGCCCACTTCCTTAGCCTTGGCCTTGGCGTTGGCATGGCATGACATGCTTGCCGAGGCCGTGGCACACCTTGCAGCTAGCCAAGGCCGTGGCGTGGCATGCTCGCCCAGCCCGTAGCATGCCATGCTTGCCCAGCCCGTGGCATGCCATGCTGGCCCAAGGCATTGGCATGGCATGCCGGCCAAGGGATTTGCATGGCATGCTTGCTAAAGCCACGACTTGGCATGGCATGTTTGCGATGGCCACGACAGCGCATGCTGCTGGCCAAGGCCTTGGCATGGCATGCTGGCCGGGGCCGTGGCACGGCATGCTGGCCGAGGCCGTGGCAAGGCAAGCCGGCCTATGCCGTGGCATGGCATGCTCGCCCAGCCCGCGGCATGCCATGATACTGGCCAAGGCCTTGGCATGGCATGCGTGGCAAAGGCCGTGGCATGGTGGGCAACGCCTTGGGATGGCCTGCCGGCCGAGGCCGTGGCAGGGCATGTCGGCCATGGCGGTGCCACGGCATGCTGGCCGAGGACATGTCGGGGCCAAGGCCGTGGCATGGCATGCCGGCCGTGGCATACAGGGCAATGCCGTGGCTCTGTATGCCAGCCTTGGCATGCTGGGCATCGCCGCGGCAAGGCATGCTGGCCAACGCTATGGCACGGCGTGCTGGACAAGGCGGTGCGATGGCATGGCATGCTGACCAAGATGGTGCCATGGCATGCTGGGCAACTCCGTGGCAAGGCATGCTGGCCGAGGCCGTGGCATGGCATGCTGGGCAACACCGTGGCTTGCCATGCTGCCAAGGCCGTGGCCTGCTCGGCAACACAGTGGCATGGCATGCTGGCCGTGGCAGTGGCGTGACATGTTGGCCAAGGCAGTGGCATGGCATGTTGGCCAAGGCTAAGACATGGCACGCTGGGCAACGTTGTGGCATGGCACGCTGGCCAAGGCGGCCGCAAGGCATGCAAGCTGAGGCCGTGGCATGGCGTGCCCACCTTGGCATGCTGAGCAACGCCGTGGCTTGGAATGCCGGTCATGCTCGTGGCATGGCATTCCGGCCTTGGCATGCTGGGCAACGCAGTGGCAAGGCATGCTGGCCAAGGCTAAGGCATGGCAGGCTGGCCAAGGCAGTGGCATGGCATGCTGGCTGTGGCTGTGGCATGGCATGCTGGCCGTGGCGGTGGCATGGCAGGCTGGGCAACGCTGTGGCATGGCATGCTGGGCAACGCCGTGGCAAGGCATGCGGGCCGACGCCGTTGCATGGCATGCTGGGCAACCCCATGGCAAGGCATGCGGGCCGACGCCGTTGCATGGCATGCTGGGCAACCCCTTGGCATGGCATGCTGCTGGCTTTGGCTGGGCTGCCTTAGCCTTGGCATGGCATGCTGCTGGCATTGGCCACGGCATGGCATGCTGCTGGCATTGGCTGGGCTGCTTTGGCCTTGGCCTTGGCACAAAATGCTGCTGGCTGGGCTGCCTTGGCCTTGGCATGGCATGCTGCTGGCCTTGGCCTTGGCATGGCATGCTGTTGGCCTTGCCCTTGGCATGGCATGCTGCTCGCTTTGATTGGGCTGCCTTGGTCGTGGCATGGCATGCTTCTGGCCTTGGCCTTGGCATGGCATGCTGCTAGCTTTGGCTGAACTACCTTGGCCTTGGCATGGCATGTTGCTGGCATTGGCCTTGGCATGGCAAGCTGCTGGCTTTGGCTGGGCTGCTTTGCCCATGGCATGGCATACTGCTGGCCTTGGCCTTGGCATGGCATGCTGCTGGCTTTGGCTAGGTTGCCTTGGCCTTGGCATGGCATGCTTCTGGCCTAGGCCTAGGTATGGCATGCTGCTGGCATTGGCTGGGCTGCCTTGGCCTTAGCCATCGCAAGGCATGCTGCTGGCTTTCGCTGGGCTGCCTTGGCCTTGGCATGGCATGCTGCTGGCTTTGGCTGGGCTGCCTTGGCCTTGGGATGGCATGCTGCTAGCCTTGGCCATGGCATGCCGTGCTGCAGGCTTTTGGTTGGGCTGCCTTGGCCTTCGCATAGCATGCTTCTGTCCTTGTCCTTGGCATGGCATGCTGCTGGCTTTGGTTGGGCTGCCTTGGCCTTGGCATGCTGCTGGCCTCGGCCATGGCATGGCATGCTACTGGCTTTGGCTGGGTTACTTTGGCCTTGGCATGACAGGCTGCTGGCCTTGGCCTTGGCATGGCATGCTGCTGGCTTTGACTGGGCTGCCTTGGCCGAGGCATGGCATGCTGCTGGCCTTGGCCGAGGCATGGCATGCTGCTGGCCTTGGCCTTTGCATGGCATGCTGCTGGCTGTGGCTGGGCAGCCTTGGCCCTGGCATGGCATGCTTCTGGCCTTGGCATGGCATGCTGTTGGCTTCGGCTGGGCTGCTTTGGCCTTGGCATGGCATGCTGCTGACAATGGCCATTGCATGGCATGCTGCTAGCATTGGCTGGGCTGCCTTGGCCTTGGCCTTGGCACGACATGCTGCTAGCTTTGGCTGGGCAGCCTTGGCCTTGGCATGGCATGCTGCTGGCCTTGGCCTTTGCACGGCATGCTGCTGGCTTTGACTGGGCTACCTTGGTCGTGGCATGGCATGCTTCTGGCCATGGCCTTGGCATGGCGAACTGCTGGCTTTGGCTGAACTACCTAGGTCGTGGCAAGGCATGTTGGTAGCCTTGGCCTTGGCATGGCAAGCTGCTGGCTTTGCCTGGGCTGCTTTAGCCTTGGCATGGCATACTGCTGGCCTTGGCCTTGGCATGGCATGCTGCTGGCTTTGGCTTTGCTGCCGTGGCCATGGCATGCTGCTGGCCTTGGCCTAGGCACGGCATGCTGCTGGTTTTGGCTGGGCTGCCTTGGCCTTGGCATGGCATGTTGCTGGCCTTGGCCTTGGCATGGTGTGCTGCTGGCTTTGGCTGGGCTGCCTTGGCCGTGGCATTGCCATGCCAAGGCCTAGGCCAGCAGCATGCATGCCATGCCACGGCCAAGGCGGCCTTGGCATGGCATGCTGCTGGGCTTGGCCTTGGCATGGCATGCTGCTGGCCTTTGCCTTGGCTTGGCATGCTGCTGGCTTTGGCTGGGCTGCCTTGGCCTTGGCATGGCATGCTGCTGGCCTTGGCCTTGGCATGGTGTGCTGCTGGCTTTGGCTGGGCTGCCTTGGCCGTGGATGGCATATTGCTGACCTTGGCCTTGGAATGGCATGCTGCTGACCTTGCCCTTGGCATGGCATGCTGCTGGCTTTGACTGGGCTGCCTTCGCCTAAGCATGGAATGCTGCTGGCTGTGGCTGGGCAGCCTTGGCCCTCGCTTGGCATGCTTCTAGCCTTGGCCTTCGCATGGCATGCTGCGGGCTTTGGCTGGGCTGCCTTAGCCTTGGCATGGCATGCTGCTGGCATTGGCCATGGCCTCGCATGCTGCTGGCATTGGCTGGGCTGCCTTCGCCTTGGCCTTGGCACGACATGCTGCTGGCTGGGCTGCCTTGGCCTTGGCATGGCATGCTGCTGGCTTTGACTGGGCTGCCTTGGTCGTGCCATGGCATGCTTCTTGCCTTGGCCTTGGCATGGCAAGCTGCTAGCTTTGGCTGAACTACCTTGGCCTTGGCATGGCATGTTGCTGGCCTTGGCCTTGGCATGGCAAGCTGCTGGCTTTGGCTGGGCTGCTTTGGCCTTGGCATGGCATACTACTGGCCTTGGCCTTGGCATGGCATGCTGCTGGCTTTGGCTGGGCTTCCTTGGCCTTGGCATGGCATGCTTCCTGCCTTGGCCTTGGCATGGCATGCTGCTGGCATTGGCCTTGGCATGGCATGCTGCTGGCATTGGCCTTGGCATGGCATGCTGCTGGCATTGGCCTTGGCATGGCATGCTGCTGGCATTGGCCTTGGCATGGCATGCTGCTGGCATTGGCCTTGGCATGGCATGCTGCTGGCATTGGCCTTGGCATGGCATGCTGCTGGCATTGGCCTTGGCATGGCATGCTGCTGGCTTGGGCTGGGCTGCCTTGGTCGTGGCATGGCATGCTTCTGGCCTTGGCCTTAGCATGGCATGCTGCTGACTTTGGCTGAACTACCTTGGCCTTGGCATGGCATGCTGCTGGCCTTGGCCTTGGCATGGCAACCTGCTGGCTTTGGCTGGGCTGCTTTGGCCTTGGCATGGGATATTGCGGGCCTTGGCCATGGCATGACATGCTGCTGGCTTTGGCTGGGCTGCCTTGGCCTTGGCATGCCATGCGGCTGGCCTTGGCCTTGGCATGGCATGCTACTGTCTGTGGCTGGGCAGCCTTGGCCTTGGCATGGCATGCTTCTCGCCATGGCCTTGGCATGGTATGCTGCTGGCTATGGCTGGGCTGCCTTGGCCGTGGCATGGCATGCTGCTGGCCTTGGCCTTAGCGTTGCATGTTGCTCGCCGTGGCTGGGCAGCCTTGGCCATGGCATGGCATCCTTCTGGCCTTGGCCTTGGCAGGGCATACTGCTGGCTTTTGCTGGGCTGCCTTGGCCTTGTCATGGCATGCTGTTGGCCTTGGCCTTGGCATGCCATACTACTGGCATTGGCTGGGCTACCTTGGCCATCGCATGGCATGCTGCTGGCCTTGGCCTTCGCATGGCATGCTGCAGGCTTTTGCTCGGCTGCCTTGGCGTTGGCATGGCATGCTGCTAGCCTTGGCCTGGGCATGGCATGCTGCTGGCTTTGGCTGGGCTGCCTTGGCCTAGGCATGGCAAGCTGCTGGCCTTGGCCTAGGCATGGCATGCTGCTGGCTTGGCCTCGACGTGGCATGCTGCTGGCTGTGGCTGGGCAGCCTTAGCCTTGGTATGACATGCTTCTAGCCTTGGCTTTGGCACGGCATGCTGTTGGCTTTGGCTGGGCTACCTTGGCCATGGCATGGCATGCTGGTGGCTTTGGCTGGGCTGCCTTGGCCTTGGCTTGGCATTCTGCTGGTTTTGGCTGGGCAGCCTTGGCCTTGGCATGGCATGCTTCTGGCCTTGGCCTTGGCATGGCATGCTGCTTGCTTTGGCTGGGCTGCCTTGTCCTTGGCATGGCGTGCTGCTGGCTTTGGCTGGGCTGCCTTGGCCATAGCATAGCATGCTGCTGGCCTTGCCTTGGCATGGCATGCTTCTGGCCTTGGCCTTGGCATGGCACGCTGCTGGCTTTGGCTGGGCTGCCTTGGCCATAGCATGGCATGTTGCGTGCCTTGGCCTTGGCATGGCATGCTGCTGGCTTCGGCTGGGCTGCCTTGGCCTTGGCATGGCATTCTGCTAGCTTTGGCGTTGGCATGGCATGCTGTTGGCATTGGTTGGGCTACCTTGGCCTAGGCATGGCATGCTACTTGCCTTGTCCTTGGCGTGGCATGCTGCTGGCTTTGGCTGGACTGCCTTGTCCTTGGCATGGCATGCTGCTGGCCTCGGCCTCAGCATCGCATCCTGCTGGTTTTGGCTGGGCTGCCTTGGTTGTGGCATGGCATGCTGCTGCCCTTGGCCTTGGCATGGCATGCTGCTGGCTTTGGCTGGGCTACCTTCGCCTAGGCATGGCATGCTGCTGGACTTGGCCTTGGCCAGGCATGCTGCTGGCTTTAGCCTTGGCATGGCATGCTGTTGGCTTTGGCTGGGTTGCCTTGGCCTTGGCATGGCATGCTGCTGGCTTTGGTTGGGCTTCCGTGGCCTAGGAATGGCATGCTGCTGGCCTTGGCCTTGGCATGGCATGCTGCTGGGTGTGGATGGGCAGCCTTGGCCTTGTGTCACAGGTTGCCTTGCAAGTCCAACTCCGTGACGTTTCGCTCGCGGTGGTGTGGCCATTTGAGTGCCCAAGAGTCGCCGTTGGAAGTGCCCCAACGTGGCCTAACATTGGGCCCAAGTAGCCCAAGTCATTTGGGGCACAAATAGCCCGCAAACGGCAAGGGCGCAGCCCGTGCCAGCGGCCAACCAGCGCTGCCAGCTGCGGCAAACAGCGCAGCCAGCAGCAGCCAGCAGTGGCAGCCAACAGTGCAGAGTTTTGGCGCTTTGGTTCGGCACTCAAACGAAGGAGTTTCGAGCTGAAATTTTTACTAGAAATAGGTCTTAGGGGAAGTGTTTTCCCGACCAAGTTTTGTGATTTTTCTCAATTTGTAGAATTTATCAAAAATCATTATGACTCCTTGAACATGAATGATGTTTCCTCCTGCCAGATGAAAAAGGGCTTAACAAGCTACTATAAGGAGGCATGGAGTGCTACCTACCGGGCTCCCCGCCCAAACTGGGCTTGAAGTGAGCAACCTTGGGGCAACTCAAGGGCGGGCTTTAGATATCCAGAGGGGTGTCTAGAGTCTCCACATGGGTTTGGGAGCCCCGTGGACGGTGCTATAATGTAAGCACTATGCGAGTCCTCCCGAGGGGAGGTCCACTACGTTGTTTCCATTATGCTACGCGATATGGCATCTTTGAGATTCGTTTTGGACCGAATGGGCTATCGAGGCACCACTAAAGGCCTCGTGTGCCAACTCTAGTGCTTGGTTTGGGTTCGACCTTGCACGAGGGGATCCCGTGGCGTAAGCTAAGCGGTTGGAAGGCGACACTGCATATGTGGGATATCGTATGAAGGCATCAAGCTATGCAATGACTACGTCCATTGAGGGACTACATTATGCTACGAGTAAGCTACGGATTGAGATGTCGCCTTACTCTTGCTACACGTTGGTGATACGCTAAGCTACGCAATGGCCTTAGGCGGAACCTAGCACACATGTTGGCACGAGGACTACGCTGTGGGCAAGAGATTGACTCTTGGTGGCTTGTGGGCTTCGCATGACCAAGTGGCCGTCCGATATGCATCAATTGAGGCATGCTTGACCCTGCGACACTTTGAGATGCTATTAAAGACCCAACATGTTGTGTTGGCTTGTCGGCTAAGTTGCGGACCTTCGCTAGCACATTGTTGTGTGGCTAGGCGCCTTGATGACATAAACCTAAGTTGGGCGAGCACCTTGCTTAAAGTAAGCTTGGCGCTATGAAGCGACTTATGCCGTACTTGGTCCACTTGAGCCGTCAGGCCTACTTGTGGCATCCGGGGTGAAGACGGAGCTTCCTTGTGGTGTTGTTTTGCTTGACAAAGCATTGGGCCCTAATGTTCAAACGGGTGAGATCATCAACACTCGATTTGTCAACGAGCTATGGCGGGCTTAAACTTGGTGGAGTTTGAGCGCCGCATGGGCAAAAAATTGATCCGCTGCACCTCTTAAGGAGTCGGCCCGTGACAGTTGGTATCAGAGCTAGATCACTCATTTGGGGTGAGTTCGATCTAGAGCGGACATGCAACTATCTTGTAATATCATTCTTCCGTGGACACCGATGCAGCTGTTTGAAGGAGTTATGCATGAAACTCGTCCTGGGGGACGTGTATGACATCCTAGACTCCAAACAAGACTGTCGTTGGTTTTCTAGTCATGTTTGAACTGTGGGAGCTGATTGGTGATGTCTTGGGGTATCCGTGCCTATTGTGTTATTTTTCAGCGATGCCTTGAATGCAACAACCATTCTTGAGGGTGCGAATTGAGCAGCATTGTGGCATCTAGTGTTTCCATGCTAACTTGGTGTCTCCCTCTCACTTTGTGATGAGCATTTCTACACTGTGGGCACACTGTGGCGGGAGTATGCTACATTTGTGGACGGGTTGCTTCCTAACCAGTAGGGTTGGCATGATTATGTTACTTTGTTGGCTACATGGGGATTTCTACCGCAGTTTGGACTTGTGGAATGCTTGTATCAGATTGTGGGCTTGCGATCTTCAGCTATTGAGCCTTAGAGACGGATTTTCGTCGGCAGCCGTGCACGTGCTATGGCATTATCACTAGTTCGCTTCAGCGGGCCTATGTTTCGACCGTTCGTGGTGGCATTTGCAACTTGTGCTTGTCAGTGGTTTTGCAACTTCAGATGCATGGTTGTTGACTTTTAGAGGGTTTGTTCGGAAATTTTTCAAGACAAAAATTTGAGTTCTTGACTCCCGTGTGAAGAGGCACCGAGTGTACATGCTTGCTAGAGAGCGGGGTGATGGATGAAATCATCGTTGTTGGAGGACAACCATGTAGCGGGATTGTAAAGTCAAGACACGAGTTTGGTGCCAGGATCAGCGCACCATTTTGAGCAGCTTTGTTGAAATGGCTAGTTTAGTGGGTGGAAGGAGCGGTGAGCCTTTGAAAGGCGAAATCTTTGAGCTTGATGAGATAGCTGACTCGGGTGAAGGCAGTGGCCGAGGTACTGGGCAGCATGTGTTAATTCTAGCCGGCAGATACAAGTGAGCCAGAGGTCTAGACTTTGCCAGAGGGCACGAGTTTGAGTTAAGCTAGAGGGCTTCATTTTGCTAGAGAGCAACAGCCAGGGGCTTCAGAGTTTTGAGTTTGCTAGAGAGCAACGGCCAAGAGGGCTTCAGAGTTTGAGTTTGCTAGAGAGCAACAACCAAGAGGGCTTTAGAGACTGAGTTTGCCAAAGTGCACCAGCCAGAAGGCTTCAGAGACATGAGCTTACGAATAAGCAGCAGCCAGAGGGCTTTCATTTTTGCCAGAGGGCATCGTATAGAGATACTTCAATGTATTGAATATATCAGCCAGAGGGCTTCATGCTTGTCAAAGGGCATTGTTGCATCATTTTGAGGAGCAACTGTTGATTGCACGAGTTTGAGTTAAGCTAGAGGGCTTCATTTTGCTAGAGAGCAACAGCCAGGGGCTTCAGAGTTTTGAGTTTGCTAGAGAGCAACGGCCAAGAGGGCTTCAGAGTTTGAGTTTGCTAGAGAGCAACAACCAAGAGGGCTTTAGAGACTGAGTTTGCCAAAGTGCACCAGCCAGAAGGCTTCAGAGACATGAGCTTACGAATAAGCAGCAGCCAGAGGGCTTTCATTTTTGCCAGAGGGCATAGTATAGAGATACTTCAATGTATTGAAGATATCAGCCAGAGGGCTTCATGCTTGCCAAAGGGCATTGTTGCATCATTTTGAGGAGCAACTGTTGATTTGCATTGAGTCGACGAGGGCGTCGACAACTCGAGTGGAAGAGGAAGTCGCAATGTGACAACCCACTGTGAGTTTGCTTAGAGGAGCTTGAGTTTGCTCGGAGGAGCATTTGCAGAGAGGCCATTTTGAGTTAGCTCAGAGGAGCTTGAGTTTAGAGGAACATCGTCTAGAGGAGTCAGCTCAACGGAGCATGAGTTAGCTCAGAGGAGCTTGAGTTTACAGAGGAGTTTGCTCAGAGAGCATTGGCAGAGGCCATTTGAGAAGAGGGCTTGGCATTTCAAGAGCATTGGCAAAGGGCAGAGTTAGAGACACTCAGAGGAGCTTTGGTAGAGGCCATTTTTAGAGGGGAGCTTGGCTAAGAGAGTTGGACGTTGAAGGTAGGCCATCAACACAGAGGTGTTGGACACATCAGAGGAGCCGGTACACGCACTGCAGCATTAGCTTTGTGCTACATCAACGAGGACATTGATGGTTGAAGTGGAGGAGAGTGTCACAGGTTGCCTTGCAAGGCCAACTCTGTGATGTTTCACTCGCGGTGGTGTGGCCATTTGAGTGCCCAAGAGTGGCCGTTGGAAGTGCCCCAAAGTGGCCTAACATTGGCCCCAAGTAGCCCAAGTCATTTAGGCCACAAATAGCTAGCAAACGGCAAGGCCGCAGCCCGTGCCAGCAGCCAACCAGCACTGCTAGCAGTAGCAAAATACATCAGCAGCAGCCAGCAGTGGCAGCCAACAGTGCAGAGTTTTGGCGCTTTAGTTCGACACTCAAACGAAGGAGTTTCAGGCTGAAATTTTTACTAGAAATAGGTCTTAGGGGAAGTGTTTTCCCGACCAAGTTTCGTGATTTTTCTCAATTTGTAGAATTTATGAAAAATCATTACGACTCCTCGGACTTGTATGATGTTTTCTCCTGCCAGATGAAAAAGGGCTTAACAAGCTATTATAAGGGGGCATGGTGTGCTACCTACCTGCCTCCCCGCCCAAACTGGGCTTAAAGTGAGCAACCTTGGGGCAACTCAAGGGCGGGCTTTAGGCATCCAGAGGGGTGTCTAGAGTCTCCACGTGGGTTTGGGAGCCCCGTGGATGGTGCAATAATGTAAGCACTGCGCGAGTCCTCCCGAGGGGAGGTCCACTACATTGTTTCCATTACGCTACGCGATATGGCATCTTTGGGACTCGTTTTGGACCGAATGGGCTATCGAGGTACCACTAAAGGCCTCGTGTGCCAACTCTAGTGCTTGGTTTGGGTTCGACCTTGCACGAGGGGATCCCGTGGCTTAAGCTAGGCGGTTGGAAGGTGACACCGCATATGTGGGCTATGAAATGAAGGCATCAAGCTAGGCAATGACTACGTCCATTGAGGGACTACATTATGCTACGAGTAAGCTACGGATTGAGACATCGCCTTACTCTTGCTACACGTTGGTGTTACGCTAAGGTATGCAATGGCCTTAGGCGGAATCTAGCACACATGTTGGCACGAGGACTACGCCGTGGGCAAGAGATTGACCCTCGATGGCTTGTGGGCTTCGCATGACCGAGTGGCCATCCAATATGCATCTATTGAGTCATGCTTGACTCTGCGACATGTTGAGATGCTATTAAAGACCCAACATGCTGTGTTGGCTTGTCGGCTAAGTTGCGAACCTTCGCTAGGACATTGTTGTGTGGCTAGGCGCCTTGATGACATAAACCTAAGTTGGGCGAGCACCTTGCTTGAAGTAAGCTTGGCGCTATAAAGCGACTTATGCCGTACTTGGTACACTTGAGGCGTCAGGCCTACTTGTGGCATCCGGGTCAAAACGGAGCTTCCTTGTGGAGTTCTTTTGCTTGACAAAGCATTGGGCCCTAATGTTCAAACGGGTGTGATCATCAACAGTCAATTTGTCAACGAGCTACGGCGGGCATAAACTTGGTGGAGTTTGAGTGCCACACGGGCAAAAAATTGGTCCGCTGCGCCTCTTAAGGAGTCGGCCCGTGACAGTTGGTATCAGAGCTAGATCACTCATTTGGGGTGAGTTCGATCTAGAGCAGACATGCAACTATCTTGTAATATCATTCTTCCGTGGACCCCGATGCAACTGTTTGAAGGATTTATGCGTGAAACTCATCCTGGAGGACGTGTATGACATCCTAGACTCCAAACAAGACCGCCGTTGGTTTTCTAGTCATGTTTGAACGGTGGGAGCTGATTGGTGATGTCTTGGGGTATCCATGCCTATTATGTTATTTTTCAGCGATGCCTTGAATGCAACAACCGTTCTCGAGGTTGCGAATTTAACAGCATTGTGGCATCTAGTGTTTCCTTGCTAACTTGGTGTCTCCCTCTCACTTTGTGCACTTGATGAGAATTTCTACACTGTGGGCACACTGTGGCGGGAGTATGCTACATTTGTGGACGGGTTGCTTCCTAACCAGCAGGGTTGGCATGATTGTGTTACTTTGTTGGCTATATGGGGATTTCTACCGCAGTTTGGACTTATGGAATGCTTGTATCAGATTGTGGGCATGTGATCTACAGCTATTGAGCCTTAGAGACGAGTTTTCATCGGCAGCCATGCATGTGCTATGGCATTATCACTGGTTTGCTTCAGGGGGCCTATGTTTCGACCGTTCGTGGTGGCATTTGCAACTTGTGCTTGTCAGTGGTTTTGCATCTTCAGACGCATGGTTGTTAACTTTTAGAGGGTTCTTTCGGAAATTTTTCAAGACAAAAATTTGAGTTCTTGACTCCCATGTGTAGAGGCACCGAGTGTACATGCTTGCTAGAGAGCGGGGTGATGGATGAAATCATCGTTGTTGGAGGACAACCATGTAGCGGGATTGTAAAGTCAAGACATGAGTTTGGTGCCAGGATCAGCGCACCGTTTTGAGCAGCTTTGTTGAAATGGCTAGTTTTGTGGGTGGCAGGAGTGGTGAGCCTTTGAAAGGCGAATTCTTTGAGCTTGTTGAGATAGCTGACTCGGGTGAAGGCAGTGGCTGAGGTACTGGGCAGCATGTGTTAATTCTAGCCAGCAGATACAAGTGAGACAGAGGTCTAGACTTTGCTAGAGGGCACAAGTTTGAGTTAAGCCCGAGGGCTTCATTTTGCTAGAGAGCAACAGCTAGGGGCTTCAGAGTTTTGAGTTTGCTAGAGAGCAACAGCCATGAGGGCTTCAGAGTTTGAGTTTGCTTGAGAGCAACAACCAAGAGGGCTTTAGAGACTGAGTTTGCCAAAGGGCATCAACCAGAAGGCTTCAGAGACATGAGCTTACGAATGAGCAGCAACCAGAGGGCTTTCATTTTTGCCAGAGGGCATAGTATAGAGATACTTCAATGTATTGAAGATATCAGCCAGAGGGCTTCATGCTTGCCAGAGGGCATTGTTGCATCATTTTGAGGAGCAACTGTTGATTTGCATTGAGTCGACGAGGGCGTCGACAACTCGAGTGGAAGAGGAAGTCGCGATGTGACAACCCACTGTGAGTTTGCTTAGAGGAGCTTGAGTTTGCTCGGAGGAGCATTTGCAGAGAGGCCATTTTGAGTTAGCTTAGAGGAGCTTGAGTTTAGAGGAACATCGTCTAGAAGAGTCAGCTCAACGGAGCATGAGTTAGCTCAGAGGAGCTTGAGTTTGCAGAGGAGTTTGCTCGGAGGAGCATTGGCAGAGGCCATTTGAGAAGAGGGCTTGGCATTTCAAGAGCATTGGCAAAGGGCAGAGTTAGAGATGCTCAGAGGAGCTTTGGCAGAGGCCATTTTTAGCGGGGAGCTTGGCTAAGGGAGTTGGACGTTGAAGGTAGGCCATCAACGCAGAGGTGTTGGACTTATCAGAGGAGCCGGTACACGCACTGCAGCATCAGCTTTGTGCTACATCAACGAGGACGTTGATGGTTGAAGTGGAGGAGAGTGTCACAGGTTGCCTTGCAAGGCCAACTCTGTGACATTTTTCTCGCGGTGGTGTGGCCATTTGAGTGCTCAAGAGTGGCTACTGGAAGTGCTCCAACGTGGCCTAACATTGGCCCCAAGTAGCCCAAGTCCTGTTGGCCACAAATAGCCAGCAAACGGCAAGGCCGCTGCCCATGATAGCAGCCAACCAGCGCTGCCAGCAGCAGCAAAATACAGCAGCAGCAGCCAACAGTGGCAGCCAACAGTGCAGAGTTTTGGCGCTTTGGTTCGGCACTCAAACAAAGGAGTTTCGGGTTGAAATTTTTACTAGAAATAGGTCTTAGGGGAAGCGTTTTCCCGACCAAGTTTCGTGATTTTTCTCAATTTGTAGAATTTATGAAAAATCATTATGACTCCTCGGACATGTATGATGTTTCCTCCTGCCACATGAAAAGGGGCTTAACAAGCTACTCTATGGGGGCACGGTGTGCTACCTACCTTGGGGCAACTCATGGGCGGGCTTTAGGCATCCAGAGGGGTGTCTACAGTCTCCACGTGGGTTTGGGAGCCCCGTGGACGGTGCAATAATGTAAGCACTGTGCGAGTCCTCCTGAGGGGAGGTCCACTACATTGTTTCCATTATGCTACACGATATGGCATCTTTGGGACTCGTTTTGGACCGAATGGGCTATTGAGGCACCACTAAAGGCCTCGTGTGCCAACTCTAGTGCTTGGTTTGGGTTCGACCTTGCACGAGGAGATCCCGTGGCTTAAGCTAGGCGGTTGGAAGGCGACACCGCATATGTGGGCTATGAAATGAAGGCATTAAGCTAGGCAATGACTACGTCCATTGAGGGACTACATTATGCTACGAGTAAGCTACGGATTGAGACATCGCCTTACTCTTGCTACACGTTGGTGCTATGCTAAGGTATGCAATGGCCTTAGGCGGAATCTAGCACACATGTTGGCACGAGGACTACGCCGTGGGCAAGGGATTGACCCTCGGTGGCTTGTGGGCTTCGCATGACCGAGTGGCCATTCGATATGCATCTATTGAGGCATGCTTGACCCTGTGACACTTTGAGATGCTATTAAAGACCCAACATGCTGTGTTGGCTTGTCGGCTAAGTTGCGGACCTTCGCTAGCACATTGTTGTGTGGCTAGGCGCCATGATGACATAAACCTAAGTTGGGCGAGCACCTTGCCTGAAGTAAGCTTGGCGCTATGAAGTGACTTATGCCGTACTTGGTGCACTTGAGGCGTCTGGCCTACTTGTGGCATCCGGGTGAAGACGGAGCTTCCTTGTGGAGTTGTTTTGCTTGACAAAGCATTGGGCCCTAATGTTCAAATGGGTGAGATCATCAACAGTTGATTTGTCAACAAGCTATGGCGGACATAAACTTGGTGGAGTTTGAGCGCCACGGGGGCAAAAAATTGATCCGCTGCGCCTCTTAAGGAGTCGGCCCGTGACACCATGGCATGGCATGCTTCTGGCCTTGGCCTAGGCATGGCATGCTGTTACGTTGGCTGGGCTGCCTTGGCCTTGGCATGGCATGCTGCTTGCCTTGGCCTTAGCATGGCATGCTGCTGGCTTTGGCTGGACTGGGCTGCCTTGGCCTTGGCATGGCATGCTGCTGGCGTTGGCCTTGGCATGGCATGCTGCTGGCTTTGGTAGGGCTGCCTTTGCCGTGGCATGGCATGCTGCTGCCCTTGGCCTTGGCATGGCATGCTGCTGGCTTCGGCTGGGCGGCCTTGGCCTTGGCATGGCATGCTTCTTGCCTTGGCCTTGGCAAGGCATGGCATGCTCCTGGCATTTGCTTGGCTGCCTTGGCCTTGGCATGGCATGCTGTTGGCTTTGGCTGAACTGCCTTGGCCTTGGCATGGCATGCTGCTTGCCTTGGCCTTGGCATGGCAAGCTGTTGGCTTTGGCTGGGCTGCGTTGGCCCTCGCATGGCATGCTGCTGGCCATGGCCTTGGCATGGCATGCTGCTGGCTTTGGCTGGGCTGGCTTGGCCTTGGCATGGCATGCTTCTGGCCTTGGACTTGGCAGGGCATGCTACTGGCTTTGGCAGGGCTGCCTTGGCCTTGGCGTGGCATGCAGTTGGCCTTGGCCTTGGCATGCCATGCTGCTGGCTATGGCTGGGCTGCCTTGGCCTTGGCATGGCATGCTGCTGGCCTTGGCCTTGGCATGGCATGCGGCTGGCTTTGGCTGGGCTGTATTGGCTGTGGCGTGCCATGCTGCTGTCCTTGGCCTTGGCATGGCATGCTGCGGGCTTTGGCTGGACTGTCTTGGCTGTGCCATGGAATGCTGCTGGCCTTGGCCTTGGCATGGCATGCTGCTGGCTTTGGATTGGTTGCCTTGGCATTTGCATGAAATGCTGTTGGCCTTGGCCTTGGCATGGCATGCTGTTGGCTTTGGCTGGGCTGCCTTGGCCTGGGCATGGCATTCTGCTGGCCTTGGCCTTGCCATGGCCTGCGGCTGGTTGTGGCTGGGCAGCCTTGGCCTTGGCTTGGCATGGCATGCTTCTGGCCTTGGCCTTGGCATGGCATGTTGTTGTCTTTGGTTGGGCTGCCTTGGCCTTGGCATGGCATGTTGCTGGCATTGACCTTGGCATGGCATGCTGCTGGCTTTGGCTGGGCTGGCTTGGCCTTGGCATAGCATTCTGCTGGCCTTGGCCTTGGCATGGCATTCTGCTTGCTTTGGCTGGGCAGCCTTGGGCTTGGCATGGCATGCTTTTGGCCTTGGTTTGGCATGGCATGCTGCTGGCTTTGGCTGGGCTACCTTGGCCTTGGCATGGCATGCTGCTGGCCTTGGCCTTGGCATGGCATGCTGCTGGCTTTGGCTGGGCTGCCATGCTACTGGTTTTGGCCTTGGCCTGGGATATTGTTTGCATTGGCTAGGCTGCCTTGGCCTTGGCACGGCATACTGCTTGCCTTGGCCTTGGCATGGCATGTTGCTGGGTTTAGCCGGACTGCCTTCACCTTCGCATGGCATGCTGCTGGCCTCGGCCTTGGCATGGCATGCTGCTGGCTTTGGTTGGGCTACCTTGGCCGTGGCATGGCATGCTGCTGCCCTTGGGCTTGGCATGGCATGTTGTTGGCTTTGGCTGGACTGTCTTGGCCTAGGCATGGCATGCTGCTGGCCTTGGCCTTGGCCTGGCATGCTGCTGGCCTTGGCCTTGGCATGGCATGGCAAGCAGCCTTGGCTGCGGTTCTTATCATTGGACGTCCGTTTCGTGCAAAGGCGTGCGCGACCATGCGCGCAACACGCGTACCACGGTCAAAAAACTGTGCACGCGGTATGTTCAGAAGCCACGCTGCCCATGCCACGAGCATGCCAGGCCAGGCCGCCCAGGCCGCGCGTATGCCAGACCGCCAACGCCGTGCGGATGGCACGCCGTGCAGCCCAGGCTGCACGCATGACACGCCGTGCTTCCCAGGCTGCGTGCATGCCACGCCGTGTTGCCCAGGCCGCGCGCATGCCAGGCTGCCCAGCGTAGGTTGCGCGCATGGCAGGCCGCCCACGCTGCACGCATGCCATGCGGTGCTGCCCGGGCCGCGCGCATGGCAGGCTGCCCATGCCGCGCGCATGTCATCTGGCCTTGGCATGCCAGGCAACCGTGCCATGCTGCCCACGCCGCGCGAATGCGAGGCCGCCTACGGCACGCGCATGCCGTGCTGTGCTGCCCACGCCGTGCGCATGCCAAGCCGCCCACGCCCGCGCACATGCCATGACATGCTACACAAGGCCGCGGCCGAGCCGCGGTCCAGGCCGCGGTCGAGCTACGGTCCATGCCACCCAAGGCCGCAGCCCAGGCCGCCCCCAAGGGCAAGGGGCCGTGGGGCATACCTGTCACTGGCTTGCCTGGGCAAGGGAGGTACCCCCCTTATAGTAGCTTGTTAAGCCCTTTTTAATCTGGCAGGAGGAAACATCAACCATGCTCGAGGAGTCATAATGGGGTTTTCTTAAAAAGTAATGGTTTTTTGCCAAAACTATGAACATGAAAGTTGTAGGAAACAATTTAATATGCCATAAAAAAATTGAAAAAAAAATATTTTTCCATCGGAAATATTTTATTTTAATTTATTTTGATTTTAATACTTAAAAATAATAAAAATATTAAAAAAATTATGGAAAAATTCCAATAATTAAAGGATGAGGCACTAGTAATTATAGAAATTATTAAATTATTTTTTTCAATTTTTTTTATTTTATTTTGATTTTTTTGGCCAAATAATGGCTTAAAAAATTCGAAAAACTCAAGAAAAATTGCCTAAAAAAATAGGGAATGACATTTAAAATTGATTGTAGTGCATTTTCAATTGTGTGGCATGGTTTGGGTAAGATTATGAAAGAATCTTGTTCGAAAAGAGCGATCTAGGCGGTGGCATGCCATGGCCTTGGCCTTGGCCTTTGCCCGCGGCCTTCGCCTTGGCCATGGCCTTGCACAGGGACTTGGCTTTGCCCACTGCCTTAGCCTTGGCCTTGGCCTTGGCATGGCATGGCATGCTCACCGAGGCCGTGGCACGCCTTGCAGCTAGCCATGGCGGTGGCGTGGCATGCTCGCTGAGCCCGTGGCAAGCCATGCTCGCCCAGCCCGTGGCATGCCATGTTGCTGGCCAAGGCCTTGGCATGGCATGTTGGCCCAAGGTATTGGCATGGCATGCCGGCCAAGGCATTCGCATGGCATGCTTGCTAAGGCCACGACATGGCATGGCATGCTCGCGAAGGCCACAAGCCATGGCATGGCATGTTGGCCGGGGCCGTGGCACGGCATGCTGGCCGAGGCCGTGGCAAGGCAAGCCGGCCTATGCCATGGCATGGCATGCTCGCCCAGCCCGCGGCATGCCATGCTGCTATCCAAGGCCTTGGCATGGCATGCGTGGCAAAGGCCGTGGCATGCTGGGCAATGCCTTGGGATGGCCCGCCGGCCGAGGCTGTGGCAGGGCATGCCAGCCAAGCCAGTGCCACGACGTGCTGGCCAAGGACGTGCCGGGGCCAAGGCCATGGCATGGAATGCCGGCCGTGGCATGCAGGGCAACGTCGTGGCTCTATATGCCAGTCTTGGCATGCTGGGCATCGCCGTGGCAAGGCATGCTGGCCGAGCCCGTGGCATGGCATGCTGGCAACGCCGTGGCTTGCCATACCGCCAAGGCCGTGGCATGCTGGGCAACGCAATGGCATGGCATGCTGGCCGTGGCGGTGGCATGGCATGCCGGCCAAGGCAGTGGCATGGCATGTTGGCCAAGGCTAAGGCATGGCACACTGGGCAACGATGTGGCATGGCATGCTGGCCAAGGCGGCCGCAAGGCATGCGGGCCGAGGCCGTGGCATGGCGTGCCCGCCTTGGCATGCTGGGCAACGCCGTGTATTGGCATGCCGGCCACGGCCGTGGCTTGGCATGCTGGCCACGGCTGTGGCTTGGCATTCCAGCCTTGGCATGTTGGGCAACGCTGTGGGAAGGCATTCTGACCAAGGCTAAGGCATGGCAGGCTGGCCAAGGTAGTGGCATGGCATGCTGGCCGTGGCGGTAGCATGGCATGCTGGCCGTGGTGGTGGCATGGCACGCCGGGCAACGCTGTGGCATGGCATGCTGGGCAATGCCGTGGCAAGGCATGCGGGCCGACGCCGTCGCATGGCTTGCTGGGCAACCCCGTGGCAAGGCATACGGGTCGAGGCCGTGGCATGGCACGCTGGTCGAGGCCGTGGCATGGCATTCTGGCCTTGGTATGCCAGGCAACGCTATGGCATGGCATGCGGGCCGAGGCCGTGGCATGGCATGTTGGCCAAGGCTAAGGCTTGGGACGTTGGGCAACGCCGTGGCAAGGCATGCGGGTCGGGGCCGTGGCATGGCATGCGGGTCGGGGCCGTGGCATGGCATGCCGACCGGGGCCGTGGCATGGCATTCCGACCTTAGTATGTTGGGCAACGCTGTAGCATGCCATGCGGGCCGAGGCCGTGGCATGGCATGTTAGCCAAGTCTAAGGCATGGCATGCTGGGCAACGCTGTGGTTTGGCATGCTGGGCGATGCCGTGGCAAGGCATGCGGGCCGACGCCGTGGCATGGCATGCTGGGCAACCCCGTGGCAAGGCATGCGGACCGACGCCCTGGCATGGCTTGCTGGCGGAGGCCGGGGCGTGGCATTCCGTCTTGTGGCATGGCATGCGCGCCGACGCTGTGGTATGGCATGTTGGCCAAGGCTAAGGCATGTCACGCTGGGCAATGCCGTGGCAAGGCCTACGGATTGGGGCCGTGGCGTGGCATGCGGGCCGGGGCATGGCATGCGGGCCGAGGCCGTGGCATGGCATGTTGGCCAAGCCTAAGGCATGGCACGCTGGGCAACGCTGTGCGGTGGCATGTTGGGCAACGCCGTGGCAAGGCATGCGGGCCGGGGCCGTGGCATAGCGCGCTGGGCAATGCTGTGCCCTGCTGGCCGAGGCCGTGTCAAGGCATGCGGGCTGAGGCTGTGGCAAGGCATTCCGGCCATGGCATGCAGGGCAACGCTGTGGCATGGCATGCAGGCCGGGGCGGTGGCATGGCATGCGGGCCGGAGCCGTGGCATGGCATGCGGGCCGGAGCCGTGGCATGGCATGCAAGCCGGGGCCGTGGCACGACATTCCGACCTTGGCATGTTGGGGAACACTATAGTATGCCATGCAGGCTGAGGCCATGGCATGGTATGTTGGCCAAGGCTAAGGCATGGCACGCAGAACAACGCTGTGGCATGGCATGCTTGGCAACGCCGTGGCAAGGCATGGGGGCCGAGGCCGTGGCATGGCATGTGGGCCTTGGACATGGCATGGCATGTTGGCCAAGGCTAAGGCATGGCACGCTAGGCAACGTTGTGGCATGGCATGGCATGCTGGGCAACGCCGTGGCAAGGCATACGAGCTGGGGCCGTGGCATGGCATGCGGGCCGAGGCCCTGGCATGGCATTCCGACCTTGGCATGCCGGCCAACGCTGTGCCATGGCATGCGGGCCCAGGCCGTGGCATGGCATGCGGGCCCAGGCCTTGCATGGCATTTCGGCCTTGGCAAGCAGGGCAACGCTATGCGATGGCATGTGGGCCAATGCCGTGGCACGGTACGTTAGGCAACGCTGTGGCATGGCATGCAGGCTGAGGCCGTGGCATGGCATGCAGGCTGAGGCCGTGGCATGGCATGCTGTGCAACGTTGTAGCATGGCATGCTTAGTAGCGCCGTGGTAAGTGATGCGGGCTGAAGCCGTGGCATTGCATTCCAGACTTGGCATGCTGGGCAACGTTGTGGCATGTCATGCGGGCCGAGGCCGTGGCGTGCCATGTTGGCCAAGGCTAAGGCATGGCACGCTGGGCAACGCTGTCGCATGGCATGCTGGGCAACGCCGTGGCAAGGCATGCGGGCCGGGGCCGTGGCATGGCATGTGGGCCGAGGCCGTGGCACGGTGCGCAGGGCAACACTGTGGCATGCTGGCCGAGGCCGTGGTATGGCATGCGGGCCGAGGCCGTGGAATGGCATTCTGGCCTTGGCATGCCGGCCGACGATGTACCATGGCATGTGGATCGAGGTCGTGGCATGGCATGCAGGCTGAGGCCTTGCATGACATTTCGGCCTTGGCAAGCAGGGCAACGCTGTGCGATGGCATGCGAGCAGACGTCGTGGCATGTCATGTTGGGCAACGCTGTGGCATGGCATGCGGGCTAAGGCCATGGCATGGCACACTATGCAACGTTGTGGCAAGGCATACGAGCCGAGGCCGTGGCATTGCATTCCGGACTTTGGCATACTGGGCAACGCTATGGCGTGTCATGTGGGCCGAGTCCGTGGCGTGCCATGTTGGCCAAGGCTAAGGCATGGCACGCTGGGCAACGCTGTGGCATGGCATGCGGGGCAACGCCGTGGCAAGGCATGCGGACTGGAGCTGTGGCATGGCATGAGGGCCGAGGTCGTGGCACGGCGTGCTGGGCAGCGCTGTGGCATGCTGGCTGAGGCCGTGGCATGGCGTGCGGGCCGAGGCCATGGCATGGAATTCTAGCCTTGGCATGCTGGCCAACGCCGTGCCATGGCATCCGGGCCTAGGCCGTGGCCTGGCATTTCGACCTTGGCATGCAGGGCAACGCTGTGTGATGGCATGCGGGCAGAGGCCGTGGCGTGGCACATTGGGCAACGCTGAGGCATGGCATGCGGGCCAAGGCCGTGGCATGGCACGCTGTGCAACGCTGTGGCATGGCATGCTTAGCAGCGCTGTGGCAAGGCACGAGGGCCGAGGTCGTGGCATTGCATTCCGGGCTTGGTATGCTGGGCAACGCTGTGGCACGTCAAGCGGGTCAAGGCCATGGCGTGCCATGTTGGCCAAGGCTAAGGCATGGCACGTTGGGCAATGCGGTGGCATGGCATGCTGGGCAACGCCGTGGCAAGGCATGCGTGCCAGGGCCGCGTGGCATGCGGGCCGAGGACGTGGGACGGCGCGTGGCGTGGCATTCTGGCCTTGGCATGCTGGCCAATGCCGTGCCATGGCATGCGGGCCCAGGCCGTGGCCTGGCATTTCGACCTTGGCATGCAAGGCAACGCTGTGCGATGGCATGCGTGCCGAGGCCGTGCCATGGCACGTTGGGCAACCCTGTCGCATGGCATACGGGCCGAGGCCATGGCATGGCACGCTGTGCAACGCTATGGCATGGCATGCTTAGCAATGCCGTGGCATGCCATGCGGGCCGAGGCCATGGCATGGCATGTTGGACTTGGCATGCTGGGCAACGCTGTGGCAAGGCATGCGGGCTGGGGCCGTGGCATGGCATGCGGGCCAAGGCCGTGGGAGGGCATTCTGGCCTTGGCATACTGGGCAACGCTATGCATGGCATGCAGGCCGAGGGCATGGCATGGCATGTTGGCCAAGGCGATGGCACGGCACGCTCGACAACGCTGTGGCCTGGCATGCTGGGGAACGCACTGGCAAGGCCTGCGGGCCGAGGCCGGGGCATGGCATGCTGGCCGAGGTCGTGCCGTGGCATGCTGGTCGAGGCCGTGCCGTGGCATTCCGACCATGGGATGCTGAGCAACACCGTAGCATGCCATGTGGGCCGAGGCCGTGGCATGGCACATTGGCCAAGGCTAAGGCATGGCACGCTGGGTAACGCTGTGGCGTGGCATGCTGGGTGACACCGTGGTAAGGCATGCGGGCCGATGCCGTGGCCTGGCATGTGGGCCGAGGCCGTGGCATGGCATGTTTACCAAGGCTAAGGCATGGCACGCCGGGCGACGTGGTGGCATGGAATGCGGGGCAACGCGGTGGCACGCCATGCGGGCCAAGCCCGTGGCATGGCATTTCGGCCTTGGCATGCAGGCCAACGCTGTGGCATGGCATGCGGGCCGAGGACGTGGCATGGCATGTTGGCCAAGGCTAAAGCATGGCACGCCGGCCAACGCGGTGGCATGGCATGCTGGGCAACAACGTGGCAAGGCATGCTGCATGAGGCCGTGCCATGGCATTCCGGACATGGCATGCTGGGCAACGCTGTGGCATGTCATGCTGGCCGAGGCCATGTCATGGCATGTTGGCCAAGGCTAAGGCATGGGACGCTGGGCAACGCTGTGGCATGGCATGCTGGGCAACGCCGTGGCAAGGCATGTGGGCCGGGGCCGTGGCATGGCATGCGGGCCGAGACCGTGGTATGGCATTCCAGCCTTGGCATGCTGGGCAACGTTGTGGCATGGCATGCGGGCTGAGGCCGTTGCAGGGCATGTTGGCCAAGGCTATGGCATTGCACGCTGGGCAACGCTGTGGCATGGTATGCTGGGCAACGCCATGGCATGGCATGCGGGCCGAGGCCGGGGCATGGCATACTGGCCGAGGCCGTGCTGTGGCATTCCGGCCTTGGCATACTGGGCAACAACGTAGCATGCCATGTGGGCCGACCGTGGCACGGCACATTGGCCAAGGCTAAGGCATGGCTCGCTGGGGGCAATGCTGTGGCATGGCATGCTGGGCCATGCCGTGGCAAGGCATGCGGGCTAAGGCCGTGGCATGGCATGCTGGTCGAGGCCGTGGCATGGCATGCGGGCCGAGGCCGTGGCATGGTATTTCGGCCTTGGCATGCAGGGCAATGCTGTGCAATGGCATGCGGGCTAAGGCCGTGGCAGGGCATTCCGGCCTTGGCATGCAGGGCAATGCGGTGGCATGGCATGCGGGCCGTGGCCGTGGCCGTGGCATGGCATGTTGGCCAAGGCTAAAGCATGGCACGCCGGCCAACGCGGTGGCATGGCATGCTGGGCAACAACGTGGCAAGGCATGCTGCATGAGGCCGTGCCATGGCATTCCGGACATGGCATGCTGGGCAACGCTGTGGCATGAGGCTAAGGCATGGCACGCCGGGCGACGTGGTGGCATGGAATGCGGGGCAACGCGGTGGCACGCCATGCGGGCCAAGCCCGTGGCATGGCATTTCGGCCTTGGCATGCAGGCCAACGCTGTGGCATGGCATGCGGGCCGAGCACGTGGCATGGCATGTTGGCCAAGGCTAAAGCATGGCACGCCGGCCAACACGGTGGCATGGCATGCTGGGCAACAACGTGGCAAGGCATGCTGGATGAGGCCGTGCCATGGCATTCCGGACATGGCATGCTGGGCAACGCTGTGGCATGTCATGCTGGCCGAGGCCATGTCATGGCATGTTGGCCAAGGCTAAGGCATGGCACACCAGGCAACGCGGTGGCATGGCGTGTTGGGCAACGCAGTGGCATAGCATGCAGGCCGAGGACGTGGCATGGCATGTTGGCCAAGGCTAAAGCATGGCACGCCGGCCAACGCGGTGGCATGGCATGCTGGGCAACAACGTGGCAAGGCATGCTGCATGAGGCCGTGCCATGGCATTCCGGACATGGCATGCTGGGCAACGCTGTGGCATGTCATGCTGGCCGAGGCCATGGCATGGCATGTTGGCCAAGGCTAAGGCATGGCACGCTGGGCAACGCTGTGGCATGGCATGCTGGGCAACGCCGTGGCAAGGCATGTGGGCCGGGGCCGTGGCATGGCATGCGGGCCGAGACCGTGGTATGGCATTCCAGCCTTGGCATGCTGGGCAACGTTGTGGCATGGCATGCGGGCTGAGGCCGTTGCAGGGCATGTTGGCCAAGGCTATGGCATTGCACGCTGGGCAACGCTGTGGCATGGTATGCTGGGCAACGCCATGGCATGGCATGCGGGCCGAGGCCGGGGCATGGCATACTGGCCGAGGCCGTGCTGTGGCATTCCGGCCTTGGCATACTGGGCAACAACGTAGCATGCCATGTGGGCCGACCGTGGCACGGCACATTGGCCAAGGCTAAGGCATGGCTCGCTGGGGGCAATGCTGTGGCATGGCATGCTGGGCCATGCCGTGGCAAGGCATGCGGGCTGAGGCCGTGGCATGGCATGCTGGTCGAGGCCGTGGCATGGCATGCGGGCCGAGGCCGTGGCATGGCATTTCGGCCTTGGCATGCAGGGCAATGCTGTGCAATGGCATGCGGGCTAAGGCCGTGGCAGGGCATTCCGGCCTTGGCATGCAGGGCAATGCGGTGGCATGGCATGCGGGCCGTGGCCGTGGCCGTGGCATGGCATGTTGGCCAAGGCTATGGCATGGCACGCTAGGCCACGCTATGGCATGGCATGCTGGGGTACGCTGTGGCAAGGCATGCGGGCTGAGGCCGGGGCATGGCATGCTAGCCGAGGCCGTGCCATGGCATGGGACGTTGGCCAAGGCTAAGGCATGGCACGCTGGGCAACACTGTGGCATGGCATGCTGGGCGACGCTGTGGTAAGGCATGCGGGCCGAGGCCGTGGCATGGCATGTTGGCCAAGGCTAAGGCATGGCACACCAGGCAACGCGGTGGCATGGCGTGTTGGGCAACGCAGTGGCATAGCATGCAGGCCGAGGACGCGGCATGGCATGTTGGCCAAGGCTAAAGCATGGCACGCCGGCCAACGCGATGGCATGGCATGCTGGGCAACAACGTGACAAGGCATGCTGGACGAGGCCGTGGCATGGCATTCCGGACATGACATGCTGGGCAACGCTGTGGCATGTCATGCTGGCCGAGGCCATGGCATGGCATGTTGGCCAAGGCTAAGGCATGGCACGCTGGGCAACGCTGTGGCATGGCAAGCTGGGCAACGCCGTGGCAAGGCATGTGGGCCGAGGTCGTGGCATGGCTTGCAGGCCGAGGCCGTGGCAGGGTATGTTGGCCGAGGCTATGCCATGGCACGTTGTGCAACGCAGTGGCGTGGCATGCTGGGCAATGCCGTGGCAAGGCATGCGGGCCGAGACTGTGCCATGTCATTCCGACCTTAGCAAGCTGAGCAACGCCGTTGCATGCCATGCGGGCCGAGACCGTGCCATGGCATTCCGACCTTGGCATGTTGGGCAACGCCGTAGCATGCCATGCGGGCTGAGGCCGTGGCATTCCGACCTTGGCATGTTGGGCAACGCCGTAGCATGCCATGCGGGCTGAGGCCGTGGCATGGCATGTTGGCGAAGGCCAAGGCATGACACGCTGGGCAACGATGTGGCATGGCATGCTCATGCCACGCCACGGCAAGGCATGCGGGCTGAGGTCGTGGCGTGGCATCCTAGCCGAGGCCGTGGCATGGCTTGCGGGCTGAGGCCGTGGCATGGCATGTTGGCGAAGGCCAAGGCATGGCACGCTGGGCAACGATGTGGCGTGGCGTGCTCATGCCACGCCACGGCAAGGCATGCGGGCTGAGGTCGTGGCGTGGCATCCTAGCCGAGGCCGTGGCATGGCTTGTGGTCTGAGGCCGTGGCATGGCATGTTGGCCAAGGCTATGGCATGGCACGCTGTGCAACGCAGTGGCGTGGCATGCTGGGCGACGCCGTGGCATGGCATGCGGGCCGAGATTGTGCCATGGCATTCTGACCTTGGCATGCTGGGCAACGCCGTAGCATGCCATGCGGGCCGAGACCGTGCCATGGCATTCCGACCTTGGCATGCTGGGCAACGCCGTAGCATGCCATACGGGCTGAGGCCGTGGCATGGCATGTTGGCCAAGGCTAAGGCATGGCACGCCGGCCAACGTGATGGCATGGCATGCTGGGCAACAACGTGGCAAGGCATGCTGGACGAGGCCGTGGCATGGCATTCCGGACATGACATGCTGGGCAACGCGGTGGCATGTCATGCTGGCCGAGGCCATGGCATGGCATGTTGGCCAAGGCTAAGGCATGGCACGCTGGGCAACGCTGTGGCATGGCATGCTGGGCAACGCCATGGCAAGGCATGCGGGCCGAGGTCGTGGCATGGCTTGCAGGCCGAGGCCGTGGCATGGCATGTTGGCCAAGGCTATGCCATGGCACGTTGTGCAATGCAGTGCCGTGGCAAGGCATGCGGGCCGAGACTGTGCCATGTCATTCTGACCTTAGCATGCTGGGCAACGCCGTTGCATGCCATGCGGGCTGAGACCGTGCCATGGCATTCTGAACTTGGCATGTTGGGCAACGCCATAGCATGCCATGCGGGCTGAGGTTGTGGCATGGCATGTTGGCGAAGGCTAAGGCATGGCACGCTGGGCAACGCTGTGGCATGGCATGCTGGGTCACGCCATGACAAGGCATGCGGGATGAGGTTGTGGTGTGGCATCCTAGCCGAGGCCGTGGCATGGCTTGCGGTCTGAGGCCGTGGCATGGCATGTTGGCCAAGGCTATGGCATGGGACGCTGTGCAACGCAGTGGCATGGCATGCTGGGCAGCGCCGTGGCAAGGCATGCGGGCAGAGATTGTGCCATGGCATTCTGACCTTGGCATGCTGGGCAACGCCGTAGCATGCCATGCGGGCCGAGACCGTGCCATGGCATTCCGACCTTGGCATGCTGGGCAACGCCGTAGCATGCCCTACGGGCTGAGGCCGTGGCATGGCATGTTGGCCAAGGCTAAGGCATGGCACGCTGGGCAACACTGTGGCATGGCATGCTGGGTCACGCCGTGGCAAGGCATGCAGGCTGAGGTCGTGGCATGGCATACTGGCCGAGGCCATGGCATGGCTTGCGGGCTGAGGCCACGGCATGCCATGCTGTTGGCCAAGGCCTTGGCATGGCATGCATGGCAAAGGCCGTGGCATGCTGGGCAACGCCTTGGGATGGCCTGCTGGCCGAGGCCATGGTAGGGCATGCCAGCCAAGGCGGTGCCACGGCAAGCTGGCCAAGGACGTGCCGGGGCCAAGGCCATGGCATGCCATGCCGGCCGTGGCATGTAGGGCAATGCCGTGGCTCTGTATGCCAGCCTTGGCATGCTGGGCATCGCTGCGGCAAGGCATGCTGGCCAACGCTGTGGCACGGCGTGCTGGACAAGGCGGTGCATGGCAAGGCATGCTGGCCGAGGCTGTGGCATGGCATGCTGGGCAACACCGTGGCTTGCCATGCCGCCAAGGCCGTGGCATGCTGGGCAACGTAGTGGCATGGCATGCTGGCCGTGGCGGTGGCATGACATGCTGGCCAAGGCAGTGGCATGGTATGTTGGCCAGGGCTAAGGTATGGCACGCTAGGCAATGCTGTGGAATGGCACGCTGACCAAGGCAGCCGAGAGGCATGCGGGCCGAGGCCGTGGCATGGCGTGCCTGCCTTGGCATGCTGGGCAACGTCGTGTATTGGCATGCCGACCACGGCCGTGGCTTGGCATTCCGGCCTTCGCATGGTGGGCAACGCAGTGGCAAGGCATGCTGGCCAAGGCTAAGGCATGGCAGGCTAGCCAAGGCAGTGGCATGGCATACTGGCCGTGGCGGTGGCATGGCATGCTGGGCAACGCCGTGGCAAGGCATGCTGGCCGACGCCATCGCATGGCATGCTGGGCAACCCCGTGACAAGGCATTCGGGCCGAGGCCGTGGCAAGGCATGCTGGCCGAGGCCATGCCATGGCATTCCGGGCTTGGCATGCAGGGCAACGTTGTGGCATGGCATGCGGGCTGAGGATGTGGCATGGCATGTTGGCCAAGGCTAAGGCTTGGGACGCTGGGCAACGCCGTGGCAAGGCATGTGGGTCGGGGTCGTGGCATGGCATGCCGGCCGGGGCCGTGGCAGTATGTTGGGTAACGCTGTAGCATGCCGTGCGGGCCGAGGCCGTGGCATGGCATGTTAGCCAAGGCTAAGGCATGGCACGCTGGGCAATGCTGTGGCCTGGCATGCTGGGTGACGTCGTGGCATGGCATGCTAGGCAACCCCGTGGCAAGGCATGCGGGCCTACGCCGTGGCATGGCATGCTGGCGGAGGCCGTGGTGTGGCATTCCGGCCTTGGCATGTTGGGCAACACTGTGCCATGGCATGCGGGCCGAGGCCATGGCATGGCATGTTGGCCAAGGCTAAGGCATGTCATGCTGGGCAACGCCGTGGCAAGGCATGAGGCTCGGGGCCATGGCATGGCATGCGGGCCGGGGCCGGGGCATGGCATGCGAGCCGAGGCTGTGGCATGGCTTGTTGGCCAAGCCTAAGGCATGGCACGCTGGGCAACGCTGTGCCATGGCATGCTGGGCAATGCCGTGGCAAGGCATGCTGGCCGGGGCCGTGGCATGGCACGCTGGGCAATGCTGTGGCATGCTGGCCGAGGGCGTGTCATGGCCTACGGGCCGAGGCCGTGGCAAGGCATTCCGGCCATGGCATGTAGGGCAACGCTGTGGCATGGCACGCGGGCCGGGGCCGTGGCATGGCATGTGAGCCGGGGCCGTGGCACGGCATTCTGGCCTTTGCATATTGGGCAACGTTGTAGCATGCCATGCAGGCCGAGGCCATGGCATGGTATTTTGGCCAAGGCTAAGGCATGGCACGCAGAGCAATGCTGTGGCATGGCATGCTGGGCAACGACGTGGCAAGGCATGGGGGCCGAGGCCATGGCATGGCATGTGGGCCGTGGCCGTGGCATGGCATGTTGGCCAAGGCTAAGGCACGCTAGGCAACGCTGTGGCATGGCATGCTGGGCAACGCCGTGGCAAAGCTTGCGAGCCAGGGCCGGGACATGGCATGTGAGCTGAGGCCATGGCATGGTATTCCGGCCTTGGCTTGCCGGCCAACGCTGTGCCATGGCATGCGGGCTTAGGCTTTGCATGGCATTTCGGCCTTGGCAAGTAGGGCAACGCTATGCGACGGCATGCGGGCCAAGGCCGTGGAATGGCACGTTGGGCAACGCTGTGGCATGGCATGCGGGCTGAGGCCGTGGCATGGCACGCTGCGCAACGCTATGGCATGGCATGCTTAGTAGCGCCAAGGTAAGGCATACGGGCCGAGGCCGTGGCATTGCATTCCGGACATGGCATGTTGGGCAACGCTGTGGCATGTCATGCGGGCCGAGGCCGTGGCATGCCATGTTGGCCAAGGCTAATGCATGGCACACTGGGCAACGCTGTGGCATGGCATGCTAGGCAACGCCGTGGCAAGGCATGCGGGCCGGGGCCGTGGCATGGCATGCAGCCCGAGGCCATGGCACGGTGCCCTGGGATTTGCTGTGGCATGCTTGCCGAGGCCGTGGCATGGTGCGCGGGGCGAGGCCATGGAATGGCATTCTGGCCTTGGCATGCCGGCCAACGGTGAGCCATGGTATGCGGACCGAGGCCATGGCATGGCATGCGGGCTGAGGCCTTGCATGACATTTCGGCCTTGGCAAGCAGGGCAACACTGTGCGATGGCATGCGGGCCGACGCCGTGGCATGGCACGTTGGGCAACGCTGTGGCATGGGATGCGGGCCAAGGCCGTGGCATGGCACGTTGTGCAACGCTGTGTCATGGCAGGCTTTGCAGCGCCGTGGCAAGGCATGCGGGACGAGGCCGTGGCATTGCATTCCGGACTTTGCATGTTGGGCAACGCTGTGGCATGTCATGCGGGCCGAGGCCGTGGCGTGCCATGTTGGCCAAGGCTAAGGCATGGCACGCTGGGCAACGCTGTGGCATGGCATGCGGGGCAACGCCGTGGCAAGGCATGCGGACCGGGGCCGTGGCATGGCGCGCTGCGCAACGCTGTGGCATGCTGGCTGAGGTCGTGGCATGGTGTGCGGGCCGAGGCCGTGGAATGGCATTCCGACCTTGGCATGCTAGCCAACGCTGTGCCATGGCATGTGGGCCCAGGCCTTGCATGCCATTTCGGCCTTGGCATGCAGGGCAACGCTATGTGATTGCATGTGGGCTGAGGCCGTGGCATGGCACGTTGGGCAACTCTGTGGCATGGCATGCGGGCCGAGGCCGTGGCATGGCACGCTATGCAACACTGTTGCATGGCATGCTTTGTAGCGCCTTGGCATGGCATGCGGGCCGAGGCCATGGCATTGCATTCCGGACTTGGCATGCTGGGCAACGCTGTGGCATGTCAAGCGGGTCGAGGCCGTGGCGTGCCATGTTGGCCAAGGCTAAGGCATGGCACGTTGGGCAACACTGTGGCATGGCATGCTGGGCAACGTCGTGGCAAGACATGCGGGCCGGGGCCGTGGCATGGCATGCGGGCCGAGGCCGTGGCGTGCCATGTTGGCCAAGGCTAAGGCATGGCACGCTGGGCAACGCTGTGGCATGGCATGCGGGGCAACGCCGTGGCAAGGCATGCGGACCGGGGCCGTGGCATGGCGCGCTGCGCAACGCTGTGGCATGCTGGCTGAGGTCGTGGCATGGTGTGCGGGCCGAGGCCGTGGCATGGCATTCTGACCTTGGCATGCTGGCCAACGCTGTGCCATGGCATGCGGGCCCAGGCCTTGCATGCCATTTCGGCCTTGGCATGCAGGGCAGCGCTATGTGATTGCATGTGGGCTGAGGCCGTGGCATGGCACGTTGGGCAACTCTGTGGCATGGCATGCGGGCCGAGGCCGTGGCATGGCACGCTATGCAACACTGTTGCATGGCATGCTTTGCAGCGCCTTGGCAAGGCATGCGGGCCGAGGCCATGGCATTGCATTCCGGACTTGGCATGCTGGGCAACGCTGTGGCATGTCAAGCGGGTCGAGACCGTGGCGTGCCATGTTGGCCAAGGCTAAGGCATGGCACGCTGGGCAACACTGTGGCATGGCATGCTGGGCAACGCCGTGGCAAGGCATGCGGACCGGGGCCGTGGCATGGCATGCGGGCCGAGGACGTGGCATGGCGCGCTGGGCAACGCTGTGGCATGCTAGCCGAGGCTGTGGCATGGCGTGCGGGCCGAGGCCGTGGCATGGCATTCCGGCCAACGCAGTGCCGTGGCATGCGGGCCGGGGCCGTGGCATGGCATGCGGGCCGAGGCCTTGCATGGCATTTTAGCCTTGGCATGCAGGGCAACGCTGTGCGATGGCATGCGGGCCGAGGCCATGGCATGGCACGTTGGGCAACGCTGTGGCATGGCATGTGGCCGTGGCCGTGGCATGGCACGCTGAGCAACGCTGTGGAATGGCATGCTTAGCAACCCCGTAGCAAGGCATGCGGGCCGAGGCTGTGGCATGGCATTCCAGCCTTGGCATGCTGGGCAACGCTATGGCTGGGCATGCGGGCCGAGGCCGTGGCATGGCATGTTGGCCAAGGCTATGGCATGGCATGCTGGGCAACGCTGTGGCATGGTATGCTGGGCAACGCCGTGGCAAGGCAAGCGGGCCGAGGCCGGGGCATGGCACGCTGGCTGAGGACGTGCCGTGGCAGGCGGGCTGAGGCCGTACCGTGGCATTCCGGCCTTGGCATGTTGGGCAACACCGTAGCATGCCATGTGGGCCAAGGCCGTGGCATGGTACGTTGGCCAAGGCTAAGGCATGGCACGCTGGGCAACGCTGTGGCATGGCATGCTGGGCTACGCCGTGGCAAGTCATGTGGGCCGAGGCTGTGGCTTGGCATGCGGGCTGAGGCCGTGGCCTGGAATGCGGGCCGCGACCGTCGC
>NW_021027433.1:1127510-1128534 GCF_004153795.1 Camellia sinensis
TTGTTGCATGTTTAGCCTATCTTGTTTGCTTGGTTTGGCACCATATTCTTGCATGATTTTCAGAGCTTAATACATGCCCCATGCCCATGATTATTCCCCTTTAAGTGTGCTTAAAAGGTGCCCTTTGATGCTTAAGTGTTTAGGCCTTAACGTGTGCATGTGTGTATGTGTGTTTGGTCCCATCTTCTTAAGCTTTGACCATTATTTTGGACCTAGCATAGGGCTGTCCAAATTAGTGTAAGACCATCCTCTCCTGTTATTGCATGCATGCCTTGCATACCATCACATATTCGCTCCATTTCACCTTGTGTTGCTTGCCATGTGTAATTGTATTTTGTTGTAGTGCTTGAGTTGCATGATATGCTATTGTATGCTTAGGTTGTAATACATTTGGCATGTATTCTCTCCTTTAGCCACTTAACATGTTGTTGCATGTTTTTGCATTGCCATGTCGCATCCTTAGCTCACATGCCTGGGATTGTATTCCATTTGCATGCATGCTTGGCATCTTGAAATGCTTGTGATAGAGGTTGAGTTCCATTGGTTTGTTCATATGCATTGCATTCCATATCAAAAATGCACACTTGATTCTTTGGGCCATCACGCATTGAAATGCGCGATTGATGGTCCAAGAACCAAGGATCATGGCCCTTTGAGTCATAAACATGATAAGGGGTGTGATTGGTGCATACATTGCTTGAATTGCATTGCCATACTCTGCCTTGCCCTCTGTTGCTGTCAATTGCAGATTCTGCAGGAACTTTCTGCCAACCGGCAGTGTTTAGTGCCGACCGGCAATCCTTCCTGGGCCCATGCGGCCGATAGCTTCATCAACAGCCGATGATTACACACCATAGCCGGTGATGACTCTACTCAGCCGGTGGTGTCTCCCAATGTCCAGGGAAGCAATTCTGAGACTTTGGCAACCTTCCAAGAGGCAGTGCAGAGAAAACAGAGGCAGCCTATGCATGGCAGTGCACTTCCGAGCAAGACCCGAGCACGCGTGCATCGAACCTTCTTCCCG
>NW_021027433.1:1132009-1144039 GCF_004153795.1 Camellia sinensis
AACAAAATGGCAATTACCCGAGGGACATGCTTTTTGCAAGGCAGCTTCCACTGGGGAAGCACAGACAACTAGCTTGTATGCAAGTCAAAGCCAACCGGATGGCTACCAACTGAGGGACATAAATTTTTGCAAGGTGCTTCCACTAGGAGAGCGCAGGCAACTCGTAAAGCCAACCGAACGGCAATTAGCCGAGGGACATAACTTTTTGCAAGGACCTTTTCCACTAGGGAGAGCGCAGGCAACTTGTAGGAATCCTGCAGATGATGAAGAGGAATGCACCAGTGGAGTTCGCTGCACAGGCAGGGATCCATCCAACTCGCACAAACCAAACACAACTCACACGCCACGACGTACACTACGCACCAGCCGCCCGAAATGAATCACACCCCGCAGGACTAAGAAGCCCGACGAACGTGAGAAAACATTTAGAGAAGCCGAGCAAGCAACGGTTAGCGCGACTGCAAATAACAAAAGGTAACAGGCAACATTCGGGAGACATAACTTCCACGACAACCTTCCACTGGGAAAGTGCAGGCAGCTTGTTCGTAAGTCAAAGCCAACCAAATGGCAATTACCCGAGGGACATGCTTTTTACAAGGCACCTTCCGCTAGGGAAGCACAGGCAACTTGAAGGCGAGTCGAAGACAACCTAAAGGGCATTTACCCGAGAGACATGGAGGAATGCACCAGTGGAGTTCGCTACACAGGCAGGGATCCATCCAACTCGCACAAACCAAACACAACTCACGCGCCACGACGTACACTATGCACTAGCCCCCCAAAACGAATCACCCCCCGAAGGACTAAGAAGCCCGACGAACGCGCGAAAATATTTAGAGAAGCCGAGCAAGCACCGGTTAGCGCGAATGCAAATAACAAACGTAACAGGCAATTTTTGAGGGACATACTTCTCGCAACAAGCTTCCACTAGGAAAGCACGGGCAACTCGTTTCCACGTCAAAGCCAACCAAATGGAAATTTAACCGACGGACATGCATTTTGCACGGAAACTTGTACAATTACCCGAGGGACATGGCATGCTTGCCAAGGATGTGTCATGATATGCGGTTGGCCAAGGCCAGGGCATGCCATGCTGCTGGACAAGGCCATTGCAAGGCATGTTGATGGCCAAGGTCGTGGCAAGGCATGCCATGCTACTGGCCAAGGCTGTGGCATGGCATGCCATGCTGCTGGACAAGGCCGTGGCAAGGCATGCTGCTGGCCAAGGCGTTGGCATGGCAGGATGTTGCCCAAGGCCGAGGCGTTGGCATGGCATGCTGCTGGCCAACGCTTTGGCTTTGCCCTGCTGCTGGCAAAGGCTTTGGCATGGCATGTTGCTGGCCAAGGCCGTCGCATGGCATGGCCTGCTGCTGGCCAAGGCCGTCGCATGGCCTGCTGCTGGCCAAGGCCGTTGCATGACATGTTTGCTAAGGTCGGACATGGCATGATGCTGGTCAAGGCATTGGCATGGCATGGTGTTGGCTAAGGGCGTGGCATGGCATGCTGTTGGCCAACGACTAGGCATGGCATGCTGCTGGCCAAGGCCGTGGCATGACATGCTTGCCAAGGCTGGGACATGGCATGCTGCTAGCCATGGCTGGGGCATGGCATGCTGCTGGCCACGGACTAGGCATGGCATGCTGCTGGCCAAGGCCGTGGCATGACATGTTTGCCAAGGCTGGGGCATGGCATGCTGCTGGGCGATGACTAGGCATGGCATGCTGCTAGCTAAGGCCGTGGCATGACAAGCTTGCCAAGGCTTGGGCATGGCATGCTGCTGGCCAAGGTTGGGGCATGGCATGCTGCTGGCCAAGGCCGTGGCATGACATGCTTGCCAAGGCTGGGGCATGGCATGCTGCTGGCCAAGGACTAGGCATGACATGCGGCTGGCCAAGGCCGTGGCATGACATGCTTGCCAAGGCTGGGGCATGGCATGCTGCTGGCCAAGGCTGGGGCATGGCATGCTACTGGGCAAGGACTAGGCATGGCATGCTGCTGGCCAATGCCGTGGCATGACATGCTTGCCAAGGCTGGGGCATGGCATGCTGCTGACCAAGGCCGTGGCTTGGCTTGCTGCTGGCCAAGGACTAGGCATGGCATGCTTCTGCCCAAGGCCGTGGCATGACATGCATGGCAAGGCTGGGGCATGGCATGCTGCTGGCCAAGGCTGTGGCATGACATGCTTGCCAAGGCTCGAGCGTGGCATGCTGCTGGCCAAGGCTAGGGCATTGCTTGCTTGTGGCCAAGGACTAGGCATGGCATGGTGCTGGCCGAGGCCGTGGCATGACATGCTTGCCAAGGCTAGGGCATGGCATTCTACTCATCAAGGCTGGGGCATGGCATGCTGATGGCCATGGCTTTGGCATGCCATGTTGCTGGCCAAGGCTGTGGCATGGCATGCTACTGGCCAAGGCCACCGCATGACATGCTGGCCAAGGCTGGGGTATTGCATGCTGCTGGCCAAGACCGTGGCATGGCATGCTGCTGGCCAAGGCTTTGGCATGCCATATTGCTGGCCAAGGCTGTGGCATGGCATGCTGGCCAAGGTCGACTTGCCATCCGCCACCACCGCGGGCCGCCACTCGACATATCTCATGCTTGGCTATGCAGTTTTGATGCCACAAGCCAAGCGATGGCATGTGCCAAGTGCCTGCCTAGGCGTAGGCATGGCTTGTGGCCTGGCCATGCTGGCTTCCGAGGGACATACTTTTTGCAACAAGCTTCTATTGGGAAAACACTGGCAACTCATTCACAAGTCAAAGGCAACCAAATGGCTATTACCCGAGGGACAGGATTGCTTGCCAAGGCCGTGGCATGCGATGTTCTTGGCCAAGGCCATGCCGTGCCACGGTGCGGGACAAGGCCGTTGCAAGACATGCGGCTGGCCAAGGCTGTGCCTTGGCATGTTGTTGGCTTGGCCCAGGCTATGGCATGGCCAGGGCTGCGGCCTTGGCCTTGGCTGGGCTGCCTCGACAGCTATTTTTAGCACGATCGCGTATAACAAAAGCAAAAGGGAACTTCCGCGGGACATAATTTTTACAACAAGCTTCCATGTTGCTGACCATGGGCGTGGCATGCCATGCTGCTGGCCCAGGCCGTGGCATGGCAAGCAGCTGGCCTTGGCCTTGGCATGGCTTGCTGCTAGCTTTGCCTGGGCATGGCAAGCTGCTGGACTTGGCCTTGGCATGGCATGCTGCTGGCATTGGCTGGGTCGCTTGGCCTCGGCATGGCATGCTGCTGGCCTTGGCCTTGGCATGGCATGTCGTTGGCTTTGGTTGGGCAGCCTTGGCCTTGGCATGGCATGCTGCGGGCCTTGGCCTTGGCATGCCAAGCAGTCGGCTTTGGCTGGGCTGCCTTAGCCATGGCATGGCAGGCTGCTGGCCTTGGCCTTGGCATGGCAAGTTGCTGGCTTTGGCTGGGCTGCCTTGGCCTTGGCCTTGGCATGGCAAGCTGCTAGCCTTGGCCTTGGCATGGCATGCTGCTGGCTTTGGCGGGGATGCCTTGGCCTTGGCATGGCATGCTACTGGCCTGGGCCTTGGCATGGCATGCTACTGGCCTGGGCCTTGGCATGGCATGCTGCTGGCTTTTCCTGGGCTGCCTTGGGCTTGGCATGGCATGCTGCTGGCTTTGGCTGGCCTGCCTTGGCCTTGGGATGGCATGTTGCTGGCCTTGGCCTTGGCGTGGCATGCTACTGGCTTTGGCTGGGCTTCCCTGGCCTTCTCATGGCATACTGTTTGCCATGCCCTTGGCAGGGCATGCCGCGTGCTTTGGCTGGGCGACCTTGGCCTTGGCATGACATGCTGCTGGCTTTGGCTCGCCTGCCTTGGCCTTGGCATTGCATGCTGCTGGCTTTAGCTGGGATGCCTTGGTCGTGGCATGCCGTGCTGCTGGCCTTGGCCTTGGCATGGCATGCTGCTGGCTTTGGCTGGGCTGCCTTGGCCTTAGCATGGCATGCTACTAGCCTGGGCCATGGCATGGCATGCTGCTGGCTTTTCCTGGGCTGCATTTCGCTTGGCATGGCATGTTGCTGGCTTTGGCTTTTCTGCCCTGGCCTTGGCATGGCTTGCTGCTAGCCTTGGCCTTAACATGGCATGCTGCTGGCATCGGCCTTGGCATGGCATGCACCTGGCTTTGGCTGGGCCGCCTTGGCCTTGGCATAGCATGCTGCTGGCCTTGGCCTGGGCATGGCATGCTGCTAGCCTTGGCCTTGGCATGGCATGCGACAAGCTTTGGCCCGGCTGCCATGGCCTTGGGATGGCTTGCTGTTGGCTTTGGCTGGGCTGCCTTGGCCTTGGCTGGGCTGCCTTGGCCTTGGCATGGCATGCTACTGGCTTTGGCTGGGCTGCCTTGGCCTTCGCATGGCATTCTTCTGGCCTTGGCCTTGGCATGGCTTGCTGCTAGCTTTGGCTGGGCCGCCTTGGCCTAGGAATGCTGTTGGCCTTGGCCTTGGCATGGCATGCTGCTGGCTTTGGCTGGGCTGCCTTGGCGTGGGCATGGCATGTCGCTGGCCTTGGCCATAGCATGGCATGCTGCTGGCTTTAACTAGGCTGCCTTGGCCGTGGCATGGCATGCTGTTGGCCTTGGCCCTAGCATGGCATGCTGTTGGCTTTGGCTGGGCTTCCTTGGCCTAAGCATGGTATGTTACTGGCCTTGGCCTTGGCATGGCATGCCGCTGGCTGTGGCTGGGTGGCCTTGGCCCTGGCATTGCATGCTTCTGGCCTTGGCCTTAGCATGGCATGCTGCTGGGTTTGGCTGGGCTGCCTTGACCTTGGCATGGCATGCTGCTGGCTTTGGCCCGGCTGCCTAGGCCTTGGCATGGCATGCTTCTGGCTTTGCCTGGGTTGCCTTGGCCTTGGGATGGCATGCTGCTGGCCTTGGCTGGGCTGCCTTGGCCTTGGCATGGCATGCTGCTGGCTTTGGCTGTGCTGCCTTGTCCTTGGCATGGCATGCTTCTGGCCTTGGCCATAGCAGGGCATGCTGCTGGCTTTGGCTGGGCTACCTTGGCCTTGGCATGGCATGCCTAGCTGCTGGCTTTGGCTGGGCTGCCTTGGCCTTGGCATGGCATGCCTTGCTGCTGGCTTTGGCTAGGCTGTCTTGGCCGTGGCTTGGCATGCTGCTGGCCATAACCTTGGCGTGGCATGCTGCTAGCTTTGGCTGGGCTGCCTTGGCCATGGCATGGCATGCTGCTCTCCTTGGCCTTGCATGGCATGCTGCTTGCTTTGGCTCGACTGCCATGGCGTTGGCATGGCATGCTGCTGGCCTTGACCATGGCATGGCGTGCTGCTGGCTTTGGCAGGGCTGCCTTGGCCTAGGCATGGAATGTTGCTGCCCTTAGGCTTGGCTTGGCATGGCATGCTGCTGGCTGTGGCTGGGCAGCCTTGGCCTTTGTATGGCATGCTTCTCGACTTGGCCCTGACATGGCATGGTATTGGCTTTGGCTGGGCTACCGTGGCATTGGCATGGCATGCTGCTGGCATTGGCCATGGCCTTGGCAAGGCAAGCCGCTAGCTTTGGCTGGGTTGCCTTGGCCTTAGCATCGCATGCTGCTTGCATTGGCCTTAGCATCGCATGCTGCTGGCCTTGGCCTTGGCATGGCATGCTGCTGGCTTTAACTAGCCGGCCCTGGCCTTGGCATGGCATGCTGCCGGCCCTGGCCTTAGAATGGCATGCTGCTAGCTTTGGCTGGGCTTCCCTGGCCTACGCATGGCATGTTGCTGGCCTTGGCCATGGCATGGCATGCTGCTGGCAGTGGCTGGGCAGCCTTGGCCCTGGCATTACATGCTTCTGGCCTTGGCCTTGGCATGGCATGCTGCTGGGTTTGGCTGGGCTGCCTTAGCCTTGGCATGTCAAGCTACTGGCAATGGCCTTGGCATGGCATGCTGCTGGCTTTGGCCCGGCTGCCTAGGCCTTGGCATGCATGCTTCTGGCCTTGGCCTTGGCATGGCATGTTGCTGGCTATGGTTGGGCTGCCTTGGTTTTGGGACGGCATGCTGCTGGCTTTGGCTAGGCTGCCTTGGCCTTGGCATGGCATGCTGCTGGCTTTGACTTTGCTGCCTTGGCCTTGGCATGGCATGCTTCTGGCCTTGGCCTTAGCAGGGCATGCTGCTGGCTTTGGCTGGGTTGCCTTGGCCTTGGCATGGCATGCCTTGCTGCTGGCTTTCGCTGGGCTGCCTTGGCTTTGGCATGGCATGCTGCTGGCTTTGGCTGGGCTGCCTTGGCCTAGGCATGGCATGATGCTGGCCTTGGGCTTGGCATGGCATGCTGCTGGCTGTGGCAGGGCAGCCTTGGCCTTTGTATGGCATGCATCTCGCCTTGGCCCTGATATGGCATGGTGTTGGCTTTGGCTGGGCTGCCTTGGCCTTGGCATGGCATGCTACTGGCATTGGCCTTGGCGTCGCATGCAACTGGCTTTGGCTGGGCTTCCTTGGCCTTAGCATCGCATGCTACTAGCCTTGGCCTTGGCATGTCATTCTGCTAGCTTTGGCAGGGCTGCCTTGGCCTTGGCAAGGCATGCTTCTGGCCTTGGCCTTGGCACGGCATGCTGCTGGCTTTGGCTGGGCTGCCTTGGCCTTGGCATGGCTAGCTGCTGGCCTTGGCCTTGGGATGGCATGCTGTTGGCCTTGGCCTTGGCATGGCTTGCTGCTGGCTTTGGCTAGGCTACCATGGCCTTGGCAAGGCATGCTTCTGGCCTTGGCCTTGGCACGACACGCTGCTGGCTTTGGCTGGGCTGCCTTGGCCTTGGCATGGATAGCTGCTGGCCTTGGCCTTGGCATGGCATGCTGTTGGCCTTGGCCTTGGCATGGCTTGCTGCTGGCTTTGGCTAGGCAACCATGGCGTTGGCAAGGCATGCTTCTGGCCATGGCCTTGGCCATGGCCTTGGCATGGCATGCTTCTAGCCATGGCCATAGCATGGCATGCTGCTGGCCTTGGCTTTGGCTAGGCTACCTTGGCCTTGGCATGGCATGCTTCTGGCCATGGCCTTGGCATGGCATGCTGTTGGCTTTTGCTTGGCTGCCTTGGCCTTGGCATGGCATGCTGCTTGCTTTGGCTGAACAGCCTTGGCCTTGGCATGGCATGCTGCTGGCTTTGGCCTTAACAGGGCATACTGCTGGCTTTGGCTAGACTGCCATGGCCATGGCAAGGCATGCTGCTGGCCTTGGCCTTGGCATGGCATGCTGCTGGCTGTGGCTGGGGAGCCCTGGCCTTGGCATGGCATGCTGCTGGCCCTGGCCTGGGCATGGCATGCTGCTGGCTGTGGCTGGGCTGCCGTGGCCTAGGCATGGAATGCTGCTTGCCTTGGCCTCGGCATGGCATGCTGTTGCCTTTGGCTGGGCTGCCTTGGCCGTGGCATGGCATGCGGCTGGCCTTAGCCTTGGCATGGCATGCTGTTGCCTTTGGTTGGGCTGCCTTGGCCATGGCATGGCATGCTGCTCGCCTTGGCCTTGGCATGGCATGCTGCTTGCTTTGGCGCGACTGCCATTGCGTTGACATGGCATGCTGCTGGCCTTGGCCTTGGCATGGCAAGCTGCTGGCTTTGGCTGGGCTGCCTTGGCCTAGGCATGCCATGCTGCTGGCCTTGGGCTTGGCATGGCATACTGCTGGCTGTGGTTGGGCAGCCTTGGCCTTTGTATGGAGTGCTTCTCGCCTTAGCCCTAACATGGCGTGGTATTGGCTTTGGCTGGGCTGCCTTGGCCTTGGCATGGCATGCTGCTTGCATTGGCCTTGGCATGGCATGCCGCTGGCTTTGGCTGGGCGGGCTTGTCCTTAGCATCGCATGCTGCTGGCCTTGGCCTTGGGATGGCATTCTGCTGGCTTTGGCTGGGCTGCCTTGGCTTTGGCACGGCATGCTTCTGGCTTTGGCCTTGGCACGGCATGCTGTTGGCTTTGGTTGGGCTGCCTTGGCCTTGGCATGACATGCTGCTGGCCTTGGCCTTGGCAAGGCATGCTTCTGGCCATGGCCTTCGGATGGCATTCTGCTGGCTTTGGCTGGGCTGCCTTGGCTTTGGCATGGCATGCTTCTGGCCTTGGCCTTGGCACGGCATGCTGCTGGCTTTGGTTGGGCTGCCTTGGCCTTGGCATGGCATGCTGCTGGCCTTGGCCTTGGGATGGCATGCTGTTGGCCTTGGCCTTGGCATGGCTTGCGGTTGGCTTTGGCTAGGCTACCTTGGCCTTGGCAAGGCATGCTTCTGGCCATGGCCTTGGCATGGCATGCTGCTGGCTTTTGCTTGGCTGCCTTGGCCTTGCTATGGCATGCTGATTGCTTTTGCTGAACTGCCTTGGCCTTGGCATGGCATGCTGTTGGCTTTGGTTGGGCTGCTTTGGCCTTGGCACGGCATGCTACTAGCCTTGGCCTTGGCTGGGTATGCTGCTGGCTTTGGCAGGACTGCCTTGGCCGTGGCAAGGCATGCTACCGGCCTTGGCCTTGGCCTTGGCATGGCATGCTGGTGGCTGTGGCTGGGCTGCCTTGGCCTTGGCATGGCATGCTGCTGGCTTTGGGTGGGCTGCCTCGGCCGTGGCATGGCGTGCTGCTGGCCTTGGCCTTGGCATGGCATGCTGCTGGCTTTGGCTAGGCTGCCTTGGCCTTGGCATGGCATGCTGCTGGCTTTGGGTGGGCTGCCTCGGCCTTGGCATGGCGTGCTGCTGCCCTTGCCCTTGGCATGGCATGCTGCTGGCTTTGGCTGGGCTGCCTTGGCCTTGGCATGGCATACTTCTGGCCATGGCCTTGGCATGGCATGTTGCTGGCTTTTGCTTGGCTGCCTTAGCTTTGGTATGGCTTGCTGCTGGCTTTGGCTGAACTGCGTTGGCCTTGGCATGGCATGCAGTCTTGGCCTTGGCATGGCAAGCTGCTGGCTTTGGCTGGGCTACTTTGGCCTTGGCATGGCATGCTGCTGGCCTTAGCCTTGGCATGGCATGTTGCAGGCTTTGGCTGCGCTGCGTTGGCCTTGGCATGGCATGCTTCTGGCCTTGGCCTTGGCAGGGCATGTTGCTGGCCTTTGCTGGGTTGCCTTGGCCTTGGCATGGCATGCTACTGGCCTTGCCCTGGGCATGCCTCGCTACTGGCTTTGGCTGGCCTGCCTTGGCCTAGGCATGGCATGCTGCTGGCCTTGGCCTCGGCATGGCATGCTTCTGGCCTTGGCCTTAGCATGGCATGCTGCTTGCTTTGGCTGGGCTGCCTTGGCCTTGGGATGGCATGCTTTTGACTTTGGCTGGGCTGCCTTAGCCTTGGCATGGCATGCTGCTGGCTTTGGCTGTGCTGCCTTGGCCTTGGCATGGCTTACTTCTGGCCTTGGCTTTGGCAGGGCATGCTGCTGGCTTTGGCTGGGCTGCCTTGGCCTTGGCATGGCATGCCTTGCTGCTGGCTTTCGCTGGGTTGCCTTGGCCTTGGCATGTCATGCTGCTGGCCTTGGCCTCGGCATGGCATGCTACTGGCTTTGGCTGGGCAGCCTTGGCCGTGGCATGGCTTGCTGCTGGCCTTAGCCTTAGCATGGCATGCTGCTGGCTTTGGCTGGGCTGCCTTGGCCATGGCATGGCATGCTACTCGCCTTGGCCTTGGCATGGCATGCTGTTGTCTTTCGCTCTACTGCCATGGCATTGGCATTGCATGCTGCTGGCCTTGGGCTTGGCATGGCATGCGTCTGGCTTTGGCTGGGCTGCCTTGGCCTAGGCATGGCATGCTGCTGGATGTGGCTGGGCAGCCTTGGCCATTGTATGGCATGGTTCTCGCCTTGGCCTTGACGTGGCATGGTGTTGGCTTTGGCTGGGCGGCCTTGGCCTTGGCATGGCATGCTGCTGGCATTGGCCTTGTCATGGCATGCTGCTGGCTTTGGCTGGGCATCCTTGGCCTTAGCATCGCATGCTGCTAGCCTTGCCGTTGGCATGGCATTCTGCTGGCTTTGGTTGGGCTGCCTTGGCCTTGGCATGGCATGCTTCTGGCCTTGGCGTTGGCACGGCATGTTGCTGGATTTAGCTGGGCTGCCTTGGCCTTGGCATGGCTTGCTGCTGGCCTTGGCCTTGGGATGGCATGGTGTTGGGCTCGGCCTTAGCATGGATTGCTGCTGGCTTTGGCTAGGCAACCTTGGCCTTGGCATGGCATGCTGCTTGCTTTTGCTTGGCTGCCTTGGCCTTGGCATGGCATGCTTCTTGCTTTGGCTGAACTGCCTTGGCCATGGCATGGCATGCTGCTGGCTTTGGCTGGGCTGCTTTGGCCTTGGCATGGCATGTTGCTGGCCTTGGCCTTGGCAGCGCATGCTGCTGACTTTGGCTGGACTGCCTTGGCTGTGGCAAGGCATGCTGCCGGCCTTGGTCTTGTCATGGCATGCTGCTGGCAGTGGCTGCGCAGCCTTGGCGTTGGCATGGCATGCTGCTGGCCTTGGCCTTGGCATGACATGCTGCTGGCTTTGGCTGGGCTGTCGTGGCCTAGGCATGGCACGCTGCTGGCCTTGGGCTTGGCATGGCATGCTGCTGGGTGTGGCTGGGCAGCCTTGGCCTTAGCATGGCATGCTTCTGGCCATGGCCTTGGCATGGCATGCTGTTGGCTTTGGTTGGGCGGTCTTGGCCTTGGCCTGGCATGCTGCTTCCCTTGGCCTTGGCATGGCATGCTGCTGGCTTATGCTAGGCAGCCTTGGCCTTGGCATGGCATGCTGCCGGCTTTGGGTGGGCTGCCTCAGCCGTGGCATGGCGTGATGCTGCCCTTCGCCTTGGCATGGCATGCTGCTGGCTTTGGCTGGGTTGCCTTGGCCTTGGCATGGCATGCTTCTGGCCATGGCCTTGGCCTGGCATGCTGCTGGCATTTGCTTGGCTGCCTTGGCCTTAGGAGGAAACATCATACATGTCTGAGGAGTCATAATGACTTATATGGGCTGTGGCTTTGTCTTGTGTTGGCTATTGGTGGCATACATGCCTTGGGCTACTTGGGGCCAATGTTGGGCCACGTTGGGGCACTTCCAATGGCCACTCTTGAGCACTCAAATGGCCACACCACCGCGAGCGAAACGTCACGGAGTTAGCCTTGCAAGGCAACCCGTGACACCTTGGCATGGCATGCTTCTGGCTTTGTCCTTGGCAGGGCATGTTGCTGGCTTTGGCTGGGCTGCCTTGGCCTTGGCATGGCATGCTGCTGACCTTGGCCTGGGCATGCCTTGCTGTTGGCTCTGGCTTGGCTGCCTTGGCCTTGGCATGGCATGTTGCTGGCCTTGGCCTCGGCATGGCATGTTGCAGGCCTTGCTGCTGGCTTTGGCTGGGCTACCTTGGTCGTGGCATGGCATGCTGCTGGCTTTGGCTGGGCTGCCTTGGCTGTGGCATGGCATGCTGCTCGCCTTGGCCTTGGCATGGCATGCTGCTGGCTTTGGCTCGGCTGCCTTGGCTTTGGCATGGCATGCAACTGGCCTTGGCCTAGGCATGGCATGTTGCTGGTCTTGGCCTTGGCATGGCATGCTGCTGGCTGTGGCTGGGCAGCCTTGGCCTTTGGATGGCATGCTGCTAGCGTTGGCTTTGGCATGGCATGCCGCTGGCTTTGGCTGGGCGGCCTTGGCCTTGGCATCGCATGCTGCTGGCCTTGGCCTTGGCATGGAATTCTGCTGGCTTTGGCTGGGCTGCCTTGGCCATGGCATGGCATGCTTCTGGCCTTGGCCTTGGCACGGCAAGCTCCTGGCTTTGGCTGGGCTGCCTCGGCCTTGGCATGGCATGCTACTGGCCTTGGCGTTGGCCATGGCATGGCATGCTGTTGGCCTTGGCCTTAGCATGGCTTGCTGCTGGCTTTGGCTTGGCTGCCTTGGCCTTAGCATGGCCTGCTGTTGGCTTTGGCCTTGGCATGGCATGCTGTTGGCATTGGCTGGGCTGCCTTGGCCTTGGCATGGCATGCTGCTGGCTTTGGCTGAACTGCCTTGGCCTTCGCATGGCATGCTACGGGCCTTCGCCTTGGCATGGCAAGCTGCTGGCCTTGGCCTTGGCATGGCATGCTGCTCGCCTTGGCCGTGGCATGGTATGCTGCTGGCTTTGGCTGGGCTGCCTTGGCCGTGCCATGGCATGCTG
>NW_021027433.1:1144089-1151589 GCF_004153795.1 Camellia sinensis
TAGGTTGGCTGGAAAAACCAATCTAGAGGTTGGCTGGATTAAACCAACACTTAGTACTCTTCAGCCAAAATAAGGATATCGGCTAAAGAGTGGTTGGCTGGATTAAACCAACAATTAGTACTCTTCAGCCAAAGTAAGGATATCGGCTAAAGAGTGGTTGGCTGGATTAAACCAACACTTAGTACTCTTCAGCTGAAATAGGGATATCGGCTAGAGAGTGGTTGGCTGGCCGAGGCCGCGGCACGGCCCGCTGGGCAACGCGGTGGCATGGCATGCTGGGCAACGCGGTGGCAAGGCATGCGGGCCGAGGCCGTGGCTCCTTTTCAATCTGGCAGGAGGAAACATCAAGCATGTTCGAGGAGTCATAATGGGGTTTTTTTAAAAAGTAATGGTTTTTTGCCAAAACTTTCAACATGAAAGTTGTAGGAAATAATTTAATACACCATAAAACAAATTGAAAAAAAATATTTTTCCCCCGAAAATATTTTATTTTAATTTGTTTCGATTTTAATACACAAAAAATAATAAAAATAGTCAAAAAATTATGGAAAAATTCCAATAATTAAAGGATGAGGCACTAGTAATTATAGAAATTATTAAATTATTTTTTTCATTTTATTTTATTTTATTTTGATTTTTTTGGCCAAATAATGGCCTAAAAATTCGAAAAACTCAAGAAAAATTGCAAAAAAAAAATAGGGAATGGCATTTGAAATTGTTTATAGTGCATTTTCAATTGTGTGGCATGGTTTAGGTAAGATTATAAAAGAATCATGTTCGAAAAGAGTGATCAAGGCGGTGGCATGCCATGGCTTGGCCTTAGCCTTTGCCCACGGCCTTCGCCTTTGCCATGGCCTTGCACAGGGACTTGGCCTTGCCCACTGCCTTAGCCTTGGCCTTGGCATGGCATGGTATGCCCGCCAAGGCCGTGGCACGCTTTGCAGCTAGCCAAGGCCGTGGTGTGGCATGATCGCCGAGCCCGTGGCTTGCCATGCTCGCCCAGCCCGTGGCATGACATGCCGCTAGCCAAGGCCTTGGCATGGCATGCTGGCCCAGGGCATTGGCATGACATGCCGGCCAAGGCATTCGCATGGCATGCTTGCTAAGGCCATGGTATGGCATGGCATGCTCGCGAAGGCCACGATAGTGCATACTGCTGGACAAGCCAGTGGCACCGGCGTGCTGCTAGCCAAGGCCTTGGCATGGCATGCTGGCCGGGGCCGTGGCACGGCATGCTGGCCGAGGCCGTGGCAAGACAAGCCGACCTATGTGGTGGCATGGCATGCTCGCCCAGCCAGCGACATGCCATGCTGCTGGCCAAGGCCTTGGCATGGCATGCGTGGTAAAGGCCGTGGCATGCTGGGCAACGCCTTGGGATGGCCTGCCGGCCGAGGCCGTGGCAGGGTATGCCAGCCAAGGCGGTGCCATGACATGCTGGCCAAGGACGTGCCGGGGCCAAGGCCGTGGCATGGCATGCCGGCCGTGGCATGCAGGGCAACGCTGTGGCTCTGTATGCCAGCCTTGGCATGTTGGGCATCGACGCGGCAAGGCATGCTGGCCAACGTTGTGGCACGGCGTGCTGGACAAGGCAGTGTGATGGCATGGCATGCTGACCAAGGCGGTGCCATGGCATGCTGGGCAACGCCGTGGCAAAGCATGCTGGCCAAGGCCGTGGCATGGCATGCTGGGCAACGCAGCAGCATGGCATGCTGGCTGTGGCGGTGGCATGACATGCTGTCCAAGGCAGTGGCATGGCATGTTGGCCAAGGCTAAGGCATGGCACGCTGGGCAATGCTGTGGCATGGCACGCTGGCCAACGCGGTCACAAGGCATACGGGCCGAGGCCGTGGCATGGCGTGCCCACCTTGACATGGTGCGCAACGCCGCGGCTTGGCATGCCGGCCACGGCCGTGGATTGGCATGCCGGCCACAGCCGTGGCATGCCATTCCGTCCTTGGCATGCTGGGCAACGCTATGGCAAGGCATGCTGGCCAAGGCTAAGGCATGGCAGGCTGGCCAAGGTAGTGGCATCCCATGCTGGCCGTGGCGGTGGCATGACATGCTGGCCGTGGCGGTGGCATGGCATGCTGGCCGTGGCGGTGGCATGGCACGCTGGGCAACGTTGTGGCATGGCATGTTGGCCAAGGCTAAGGCATGGGATGCTGGGCAACGCCGTGGCAAGGCATACGGGTCGGGGCCGTGGGTTGGCATGCCGGCCAGGGCCGTGGCATGGCATTCCAGCCTTGGTATGTTGGGCAACGCTGTAGCATGCCATGCGGGCCGAGGTCGTGGCATGGCATGTTGGCCACGGCTAAGGCATGGCACGCTAGGCAACGCTGTGGCTTGGCATGCTGGGCGACGCCGTGGCAAGGCATGCGGGCCGACGCTGTGGCATGGCATGCTGGGCAACCCCGTGGCAAGGCATGCAGGCCGACGCCGTGGCATGGCATGCTGGCGGAGGCCGTGGCGTGGCATTCCGGCCTTGGCATGCTAGACAACACTATGGCATGGCATGCGGGCCGAGGCCGTGGTATAGCATGTTGGCCAAGGCTAAGGCATGTCACGCTGGGCAACGCCGTGGCAACGCATGCTACTTGCAGCCGTGGCATGGCATGCGGGCTGGGGTCGGGGCCGGGGCATGGCATGCGGGCCGAGGCCGTGGCATGGCATGTTGGGCAAGCCTAAGGCATGGCACGCTGGGCAACGCTGTGGCATGGCATGCTAGGCAACGCCGTGGCAAGGCATGCGGGCCAGGGCCGTCGCATGGCGCGCTGGGCAACGCTGTGGCATGCTGGCCGAGGTCGAGGTCATGGCAAGGCATTCTGGCCATGGCATGCAGGGCAACGCTATGGCATGGCACGCAGGCTGGGGCCGTGGCATGGCATGCGCGCCGGGGCCGTGGCACGGCATTCCGGCTTTGCCATGTTGGGCAACGCTGTAGCCTGCCATGCAGGCCAAGGCCGTGGCATTGTATGTTGGCCAAGGCTAAGGCATGGCACGCTGTGCAACGCTATGGCATGGCATGCTTAGCAGCGCCGTGGCAAGGCATGCAGGCCGAGGCTGTGGCATTGCATTCCGGACTTGGCATGCTGGGCAACGCTGTGGCATGTCATGCGGGCTGAGGTCTTGCCGTGCCATGTTGGCCAAGGCTAAGGCATGGCACACTGGGCAACGCTGTGGCACGGTATGCTGGGCAACGCCGTGGCATGGCATGCGGGCCGAGGCCGTGCCGTGGAATGCGGGCCGATGCCGTGCCGTGGCATTGCCGAGGCCGTGGCATGGCATGTTGGGCAAGCCTAAGGCATGGCACGCTGGGCAACGCTGTGGCATGGCATGCTAGGCAACGCCGTGGCAAGGCATGCGGGCCAGGGCCGTCGCATGGCGCGCTGGGCAACGCTGTGGCATGCTGGCCGAGGTCGAGGTCATGGCAAGGCATTCTGGCCATGGCATGCAGGGCAACGCTATGTCATGGCACGCAGGCTGGGGCCGTGGCATGGCATGCGCGCCGGGGCCGTGGCACGGCATTCCGGCCTTGCCATGTTGGGCAACGCTGTAGCCTGCCATGCAGGCCGAGGCCGTGGCATTGTATGTTGGCCAAGGCTAAGGCATGGCACGCTGTGCAACGCTGTGGCATGGCATGCTTAGCAGTGCCGTGGCAAGGCATGCAGGCCGAGGCCGTGGCATTGCATTCCGGACTTGGCATGCTGGGCAACGCTGTGGCATGTCATGCGGGCTGAGGTCTTGGCGTGCCATGTTGGCCAAGGCTAAGGCATGGCACACTGGGCAACACTGTGGCACGGTATGCTGGGCAACGCCGTGGCATGGCATGCGGGCCGAGGCCGTGCCGTGGAATGCGGGCCGATGCCGTGCCGTGGCATTCCGGCCTTGGCATGCTGGGCAAAACCGTAGTATGCCATGTGGGCCGAGGCCGTGGCATGGCACGTTGGCCAAGGCTAAGGCGTTGCACGCTAGGGGCAACGCTGTGGCATGGCATGCTGGGCCACACCGTTGCAAGGCATGCGGGCCAAGGCCGTGGCATGGCATTTCATGCTGGCCGAGGCCGTGGCATGCGGGCCCAGGCCATGGCATGGCATGGAATGCGGGCCGAGGCCTTGAATGGCATTACGGCCTTGGCATGCAGGACAACGCTGTGCGATGGCATGTGGGCCGAGGCCGTGGCATGGCACATTGGGCAACGTTGTGGCATGGCATGCGGGTCGAGGCTGTAACATCACACGCTGTGCAATGCAGTGGCATGGCATGCTTAGCAACGCCGTGGCAAGGCATGCGGGCCGAGGCCGTGGCATGGTATGTTGGACTTGGCATGCTGGGCAACGCTTTGGTGTGTCATGCTAGGCAACGCCATGGCAAGGCATGCGGGCAGGGGCAGTGGCATGGCATACGGACCGAGGCCGTGGCATTGCATTCCGGCCTTGGCATGCTGGGCAACGCTGTGGCATGACATGCGTGCCGAGGCCGTGGCATGGCATGTTGGCCAAGGCTATGGCTTGGCATGCTGGGCAACGCTGTAGCATGGTATGCTGGGCAACGCTGTGGCGAGGCATGCGGGCTGAGGCCGGGGCTTGGCATGCTGGCCGGGGCTGTGGCATGGCATGCTTTGCAGTGCCGTGGCAAGGCATGCGGGCCGAGGCCATGGCATTGCATTCCAGACTTGGCATGCTGGGCAACGCTGTGGCATGTCATGCGGCCGAGGCCGTGGCGTGCCATGTTGGCCAAGGGTAAGGCATGGCACGCTGGGCAACACTGTGGCATGGCATGTTGGGCAACGCCGTGGCATGGCATGCGGGCCGTGGCCGTGGCATGGCTTGCGGGCCGACATTGTGGCACGACGCGCTGGGCAACGCTGTGGCATGCTGGCCGAGGCCGTGGCAGCGCGTGCGGGCCGAGGCCGTGGCATGGCATTCCGGCATTGGCATGCCGGCCAACGCTGTGCCATGGCATGCGGGCCCAGGTCGTGGCACGGCATGCCGGCCCAGGCCTTGCATGGCATTTCGGCCTTCGCATGCAGGGCAATGCTGTGCGATGGCATGCGGGCCGAGGCCGTGGCATGGCACGTTGGGCAACGCTGTGGCATGACATGCGGGCCGAGGCCGTGGCATGGCACGCTGTGCAACGCTGTGGCAGGGCATACTCAGCAACGCCGTGGCAAGGCATGCGGGCCGAGGCTGTGGCAAGGCATGCGGGCCGAGGCTGTGGCATGCCATGCGGGCTGGGGCTGTAGCATGGCATGTTGGACTTGGCATGCTGTGCAACGTTGTAGCGTGGCATGCTGGGCAACGCTGTGGCATGTCATGCGGGCCGAGGCCGTGACATGCCATGTTGGCCAAGGCAAAGGCATGGCAGGCTGGGCAACGCTGTGGTGTGGCATGCTGGGCAACGCCGTGGTAAGGCATGCGGGCCGTGGCCGTGGCATGGCATGAGTGCCGAGGCCGTGGCACGCATGCGGGCTGGGGCTGTAGCATGGCATGTTGGACTTGGCATGCTGTGCAACGTTGTAGCGTGGCATGCTGGGCAACGCTGTGGCATGTCATGCGGGCCGAGGCCGTGACATGCCATGTTGGCCAAGGCAAAGGCATGGCAGGCTGGGCAACGCTGTGGCGTGGCATGCTGGGCAACGCCGTGGTAAGGCATGCGGGCCGTGGCCGTGGCATGGCATGCGTGCCGAGGCCGTGGCATGACGCGTTGGGCAACGTTGTGGCATGCTGGCCGAGGCCATGGCATGGCTTGCGGGCTGAGGCCATGGCATGGCATTCCGGCCTTGGCATGCCGGCCAACGCTGTGCCATGGCATGCGGGCCCAGGCCATGGCATGGCATGCGGGCCCAGGCCGTGGCATGGCATTTCGGCCTTGGCATGCAGGGCAACGCTGTGCGATGGCATGCGGGCCGAGGCCGTGGCATGGCACGCTGTGCAACGCTGTGGCATGGCATGCTTAGCAGGGCCATGGCAAGGCATGCGGGCCAAGGCCGTGGCATTGCATTCCGGACTTGGCATGCTGGGCAACGCTGTGGCATGTCTTGCGGGCCGAGGCCGTGGCGTGCCATGTTGGCCAAGGCTAAGGCATGGCACGCTAGGCAACGCTGTGGCATGGCATGTTGGGGAACGCTGTGTCAAGGCATGCGGTCTGGGGCCGTGGCATCGCATGCGTGCCCAGGCCGTGGCACGGCTCACTTGGCAAAGTTGTCGCATGAGGGCCAAGGCCGTGGCATGGCGTGCAGGCCGAGGCTGTGGCATGGCATTCCAGCCTTGGCATGCCGGCCAACGTTGTGCCATGGCATGCGGGCCCAGGCCTTGCATGGCATTACGGCCTTGGCATGCAGGGCAACAATGTGCGATGGAATGCGGGCCGAGGCCGTGGCGTGGCACGTTGGGCAATGCTGTGGCATGGCATGCGGCTTGAGGCTGTGGCATGGCACGCTGTGCAACGCTGTGGCATCGCGTGCTTAGCAACGCCGTGGCAAGCCATGTGGGCCGAGGCCGTGGCATGGCATGTTGGACTTGGCATGCTGGGCAACGCTGTGGCGTCGCATGCTAGGCAACGCAATGGCAAGGCATGCGGGCCGAGGCAATGGCATGGCATGCGGGCCGTGGCCGTGGCAGGGCATTCTGGCCTTGGCATGCTGGGCAACGCTGTGGCGTGACATGTGTGCCGAGGCCGTGGCATAGCATGTTGGCCAAGGCTATGACATGGCACGCTGGGCAACGCTGTGGCATGGTATGCTGGGCAACGCCGTGGCAAGGCATGCGGGCTGAGGCCAGGGCATGGCATGCTGGTCGAGGCCGTGCCGTGGCATGCGGGCCGAGGCCGTGCCGTGGCATTTTGGTCTTGGCATGCTGGGCAACACCGTAGCATGCCATGTGGGTCGTGGCCGCGGCATGGCACGTTGGCCAAGGCTATGGCATGGCACGCTGGGGACAATGTTGTGGCATGGCTTGCTGGGCCACACCGTGGCAAGGCATGCGGGCCGAGGCCGTGGCATGGCATGCGGGCTGAGGCCGTGGTAGGGCATTCCGGCCTTAGCATGCTGGGCAACGCTGTGGCATGGCATGCGTGCCGAGGTCGTGGCATGGCATGTTGGCTAAGGCTATGGTATGGCACGCTGGGCAACGCTGTGGCATGGTATTCTGGGCAACGCCGTGGCAAGGCATGCGGGCTGAGGCCGGGGCATGGCATGCTCGCCGAGGCCGTGCCGTGGCATTCTGGCTTTGGCATGCTGGGCAACACCGTAGCATGCCATGTGGGCCTAGGCCGTGGCATGGCACGATGGCCAAGGGTAAGGCATGGAACGCTGGGGGCAACGTTGTGGCATGGCATACTGGGCGACACTGTGGCAAGGCATGCGGGCCGAGGCCGCGGCATTGCATTCCGGACTTGGCGTGCTGGGCAACGCTGTGGCATGTCATGCGGGCCGAGGCCGTGGCATGCCATGTTGGCCAAGGGTAAGGCATGGCACGCTGGGTAACGCTGTGGCATGGCATG